>KZ308359.1:2919524-2935478 GCA_000376725.2 Ladona fulva | reverse complement strand
CGGTAGTTCAGTGGTTAGAATACCTGCCCGGAAAGTGGGAGACCTGGGTTCGAGTCCCAGTCGTGTCGCTATTTTTCACACTTGTTATTCCTTCAGAATAGCATATTTATTGAAGAATATTGATAACTAAATTCATGATTGGAACCACAAATTAACTGAAAATTTTCATTCCTTCTCTTCAAAATATTGATATTTATGATTTTTATCTCCTATTTCCTTTCCACTCTAACACAAATCGATCTTACAAACCGTAATGGAAAGATTTTCTAAGGATAGAATCGTTTGTGTGGTATAAAGCTTGAATAGACCAGTATTTCATCGGTAAATTCTTCTTTACTGCGATACTTATTTGATCTTGTCACTATCTATAGCCGTCAAATCAAGATAAGAAAATGAAAGATACGTTTTTTCTATTCAATACCTAGTAACAAATGGAAAATATCCCATTCTTCAATACAATGTTGCAGAATGCAGGTCTATCCGGCATATCATAGAAGCAAAATATACTGATGCACATTATCTCCCTATTGACTCAATATATTGCTNATTACCCAGGACGATCCGACAATGAGCGCAAAATAAGAGAAATAGATGCTAGGTCGAGTCGTTTTAAGAATTCATTCTTTCCGCGAACTATAGGCTAAAAAAATAGTCCGAACGCCCGGTGTTTTCACCCCCTGCCACACACCGTAAGGCGGCTTGCAGGGTATTTATGTAGATGTAGATGTATTCATTCTCTCTAATAAGAGTAAGTTAGTTACACAGTCACACATTGCGCCAATAGCGGATTGGTTACCAGTACGGTTTTGAATCTAGACTGTATCATCAGATGATGATAGGTTAAAAAATGTTATGGTATCAAAATTTCACTCTGCAACACACAGTTGAATCCCTTTTCATTCCAAATTACCTCTGATTGTTTAACGTATGACTCTTTTCTTTCATCAACTCCATTAATTAATCCATCAGGTATTTTTTGTTTTGCAGCATTAATTAATGCCAATCAAAATTAATTAATTTGTTTCCAGTTTATTGAAGCTAAAAGTTCATTGAGAACCCAAAATGGCTATTGGTAAAAACAAACAATAAAATATATTCCACAGATTAGGTATTGACTTCTTTTACTTAGGAATTTTTTCACAAAATATATAGCAGTTTTTTGCTCTTATTTTTCTAGCATCTCATAGGCCGTTCAAGCAATCATACGTGGCATTGTCTGCAACAATGTTCATTTGTAACTTTTGCGGCAAGGTTTAGACGCACAAGGTTAATAACAAAGAATCTTTTTTATTAAAGATGGATATAACGTAATTTTTTTATTCGTAAATGTATTCTATATTTGTCAGGTATTCACGTCTAAATACTTAAGGGTCTTCTTTCGTCATTGAGCTAAAAATAAAAAAGAATAAATAATATCATTCATAGTTTAACTATTCGATTAAAAGTTGAGCTTAATTCAATCACTAATTTATTTAAATGAGATAAATTAAAATATAGTATACCTAGAATGCTTTTGTATACTTTAATCTTTGGCTAACTTTTTTAATAATGCATGAATTAGGTTAAAAATATTTACATATACTCACAGTTCTGGCAGAATCATATTTCTTTCATTAACGTGTGCATCATGATAACTTAATGCCGAGTCGGCATAGTTATTTGTAAATTTTTAACGAATTCCTTTCTCGGTTCTCTTCTGTTATTTCTGTTCTGCCCCAGTAAGTGGAACGTTTACTTGCATGAAATTAACATACCGGTCCTTAGCTTCCGAAAAAGTTTCCAAACCCATTCGATACGGACGACTCTTTTCAACTTTCGAAAATAGAAACATCTCCCGCTAATATGAATGAATTCTTCCCTCTGTTAATTTCGAAGGACCCCAAAGAATTTAGAAACTTTTATTCCTCTCCGCCGAACCATTATTCAGATGCGGCTGACAGAAAAACTTCGGCGGCCTCGAGCGACGGAACGTGACGTCACAATCGTAAATCTTAAGAAGCATTATTGAGAAAACTGGGTCGTGCACGTTTGAGAAATTAAAAAAAAAAACCGAAGACGCAAACCCTCAAAACATCTAAACGCACCCTCGTCAGGAGTTCCAAGTGCTTAACTATGATAAAGGATATTCGAACTTTTTCGGGTTAAGTAATGTGGAAGATTTTTTTCCGCTCGGTTAGGTTGCCAGGAGAATCAATGTAGGTCTTCGAAGATCTTCGCTCATGGAAGGGGATCGGAAACTCCCAAACGTTCCCTCGGAAATTCCCTAATCCCGGCATGACTGCTGCATCCCCCCACATCACTCATTCTTCTCGACTAATGCGAAAGAAGAAAGACGGCAGGAATTTACGGGAAAGAAAGGGAATAAGGGCGGAGAAAATGAGGGGAGGATTAAGGGGAAAGGAATAAGGGCGGAGAAAATGAGGGGAGGATTAGGAAAAATCAAGCGGAGAAGATAACTGCAGATACGCGGTATGAAATAAAGAATCTGCGGGTCGCAAATTTTCCTTCGAATCGATCTGACACTAGCGATTCGAATTCGAATAGAGTCGCTGTTGCGTAGGAAAGTTGTATCCTCTGCATACTTCTTCATGATATTTTTAACATGCAATTTTTAATGGCACATATTCACGATATCAGTATATTAAACCGAGGGAAGCAAGATGCGAGCGAAGTTTAGTTTAAATTTCATTTTTATCGATTTTATTAGAAACGAGGTACAAGGATGGCGAACATGAATATCTTTGGCTTTGATTGAGCTAAAAATCTAAATAAAAATTGAGAAGTAAAGATGCTATACATTTATTACTATTGACAATAGAAGGTAAACTATACATTTATTGAGAAAAGATCTAGTGTTTGCCCACTAGTGGCCCATCTAGTGGCAGCCCATCCTCAGGAAGATCGCTGAGAAACGAGGCAGCCAATCACGGAGGTGAAAGGGGACTGCGATCCCCTATATAAACAGACTCAAAATTGTCATCTGCACTTCGCCCTGAAGATGGCCACGAGGGATGTGGCCGTAACGTCGGATTTATCCGGAACCCTTACCCGGTTGGAGACCCGAGAAATGTTCTTTTATACATTTATTATTGACATTTCAGAAGATACTGACCATTCATTATTGATATATGTATTAGAATATACTATACATTTGTTATTGTTGATATGAAAAGATACTATAGATATATTATAATTGATATTAGAATATACCAGCCATTTTTTAAATGATTACTGATGAGTGACACTTGCATGGAAATTGCATTCAATGTTATATACCCCTCTTCATCTTCCTCCCTCGTCCTATTTAGCTCTTTGACCTGGCGTGCCGTAGGTTCGTAACACATGCTTAGTAGAAGCCAGAGAATAACCGGATCAAATTAAGAAAGTGGAAAACATTTTGTTTATAAAATTATCTCTTTGTTTCATAGTCCCCTTAGAAGCGAGCAGGTTATGATTGCTAATAATAGGGCTGAATGGATGAAGGTAATGTGGCAAGTTCCTACTGCTTATCATTTCAATGAGAACCTCTGGTTCTCATTTTACGCAGCCTAAGGTGACCTTAGGACTAAAATCCCCGGAAAATGCTGACAGATGAACTTCCGCAGCGGGTGATTGTATCCAAGAGGTCTGCCTGGAAGGCGAGCATCTTAAAATTACCAAGGCCCATGTATTTTGTTTTTAAACAAATCTTAAGGCTCGAGAAAAATATTTAAATTGAATGTTTAGCTTCGATTTTATATACTTTCCCCGATCTAAATTCCGTTATTGCAAAGCGGTTTATCAATATGTTACAGGTACACATTAGCGATTACCTTCAAGATAAAAGAAGCATCAGACTAATCGCTACATTTATCATCAAACTACCATCGTATGCCTTGAGAAAATTAGGCACTCTTGCGAAGGAAATGGGCCGCGTTGTACCATTGAAAAATGTTCAACAGTGCTGTACTAACATAAATATGTAACAAATTGAACGTCTCGTCGACTCCATTATTATTACAGTAATCACGTCACAACAGTATTGTCCGGTGGAAACATAGCATTTACAAAAATTACATCTGCACCTACCCACTTTATTTATAGGGATCCCCAACCCCATGTCCAACCATCTGCAATAACACTAATCCTCTACACCAACAGTTATTACGTATACCAAAATTAATGCAAGTTATTATTAAAATACACAGTTGGAGGCAACACATTCACGAATACCATAAAAACAATATTATAGTGTATAATTACATGCAAAACCTTGCTATTTTTTATTTAAAGGTAAAATAAGAATATTTTCATTTCTCACTCAAAGACTTCCATTAGTAATACTCCTAATTAAGGAACTATGCTGAAATTTCACGAAAAAGATAAGCATAAAATTTGCTTCAAGCTAACTTTACTTATGGATTAAATAATATTACTTTCAAATTGTTGCACTTGAACTAATCCACGACTAAATTAGATACGGTTTTAATATATAATCATTTAAAATATAGTGCTTGACTCTGTAGCTTTGTGAAGATAAATAAAGACCTGAGATTCGTAGAGCAAACTTAACCGTCCATTAGCTTGGATTTATAATTGAAATAGTTAAGTCTGTGAAAGCAATTAAGATTTAATTTCCTGAACTCCGAGCTTCTACAATAAAGGATCTTCACAAAATTATCATCATTAGGCACATTAAAGAAGACATTAAATTTACAAAAGACTTCTAATGAGTGCAATTTAGACTAATACTTCGCTGTAATAGGTTTTAAAATTGACTAAAAAATCTACTCTTATATGCGTAATGCATAGGGACTACATAATGTATTTACAAAGGCATTAAAATTAATTTTATTCAGATGCGGTGGCGGAGTGGTTAGCGTGCTAGTGCTACAACCCCAAGGTCCTGTATTCGAGTCCCGTCTAACCGGATATTTCCTGTTAGAGATTGGTTGGGTGTGTTCACTCTTTGTAACTGTTTACGTCTCCAACCGTAATCGTCCAGTAACTAAATATGGGTGAAGACATTGGGAAATTTTTTTTAATCATGGACATCTTGAGACGAATAATAAGACGTCTTAAGATATCCATTATCGATGATGGGCTCATTATTTAGTCAAGCGAACATTAAAATGGAAAGGTCCCCTTTAGTTGACGATCTACTAAGTTTTCTTACGTAGATTTCGACGTTTACTCTTCGAATATAGGCAACAAGTAACTCAAGAGAGTATTCATGGAAGCTATCAACCGTAGCCTCAAGCACTGATATGTGTCAATATTAGCTTTAAACTGAAGCATTATAATCGTAAACTGTAATTGTATTCTTTTCAAGTACAAAAGTTTGTGACTGAATAAGAATTCTGTAATATGCTGTGTATTTTTATATGTACTCATATATTTCACTTATTAACTAATGTTAATTGATATTCGGCATTCATTCTACTATAAATGGATCTAACCTTGGTTTAAAGTTAACTTAATTTTACAATATATAACCTTGATTTATAGCTACCTTAACCTAATATTTGTCTAAAAAAAACAGACAGAGGACCCGCCCGGAAAGTGGGAGACCCGGGTTCGATTCCCGGCTGCGGCAGACTTTTTCTCTTTCAATTTCTTCTTCTAATATTTGTCTGTCTAAACTTACCTTAATATAATATCACCCGCTTAAGTAGCAATATCGGTAGAACTTTCCGAACATTTGCTCAGAATAGAAAACTACTAAGTTTCTAGCTTTCACTGGTTTCCTCCAAGTCACACCTTTTCATATTAAGTTAATTTGCTTGAATTTTGCATGAAACTTGCTGTAAATACACCCTAGAACAGGGATGGCAAACCTTTTGCTGCAACAGTGACACATTTAACAAATATGAAGGAATTCAGTGCCTAAGATTCCGATATTATATATTTTATTCTATGAAATATGCGATTAAAATATTGAAACTGTTTGAAATTTTGAAATCCCCAATTTTTTTGTTTCATAAATAACATTTTTTATTGTTATTCACGAACTAAAATGCTGACATTATCTATTTTGCTACGTCAGCGATGTGATTAATATAATTAAGTTGACCTATATAATAGTTAATCATAAAGTAGCTGATAAGTAGGATACACATTTATTTACTCTATCCTTTTATAATTTTAAGTACATAACAAGGACAGACCAATCAGAATTACAGGTGCCAAAAGTTCTCTCACGTACCTCTATGTACAATAGGTACGCCACCTTACCTTTAGGATGAACAGTATCTTCGCCAGCCAGGCTAAAGGAAAAAAGGGAGACGAAAGATGGAAAGGAAATTAAATAAAGACGAGAAAAATCAGGAACCAACGTATTGATGATCTTCAAAGACAGGGAAGACGGAATGAGAAACGCTGAATATTTACGTTCGGCGGAAATCCCATGTTAAGCGGATTTCGACGTCTAGATCACTTCCAGTCATTAGGCACCATTCCACTTTTATTTGGATCAGAATAGCTTCCCCTTTGTCTTTTTTCCTGCCGCAGACGAAACTCATTCTTTTCTCTTTCTATATATCCCTCTCCCACTTCTCCTTCAAAGAGCTTAGAGCCTGCGAGCAAATTCCTCTCTTCAAAACTTTTCCCCAACTCACAATGTCATCGGTGCTCGATTAGCGATCGTAAATCTTTCAGCATCCGTCGAATATGACATGCTCTCTTAACCTCTGAGTTCTACGTTTCCTTCCCCTTCAATTCCATTTTGTTCCATCCGATATTCCTTCCGTTTCATTCTTCCAGACTACTCCACCAAACCGTCGTCTTATCAATATCCGCCTTTATCTTCCACGTCAGCAAATGTTTGCAATAACCGGCAGATCATAACTTGTGAGTCAGCTTAACAGTCACCTACCAGAATATCTATTCCAACGGTGGAGGCCCAGCGGCCTTTGAGGTCGTACCACGGGGTCGATTCTACTCCTAGATAAACAAACACCAATAATTAAATTATTTTCTTCGGGTTTATCAATTCAAGTGAAAATTAAAGAGGAAACTCCTCTAGTTTTCTTGCGTATAATTCGACGTTTACTCCTCGAATTCAGGCAATACTCAACCCAGGAGTGCCTCGATGGTTTCATACGTACGTTCCCAAAGGAAGTTTGCCTAGTGATGAGTATCTTTAACACGTTGACTGCCATTAATTACCCCTAATTATACTCCCTAATAATAATAATCCCTAATAGGCCAAGGTATTATTACTCAACACTTAAGCTAGGCCACTGTGAAATTCATAGATGAATAAACGAATACAGAGCTTCTTATTCTGAAAAGGAAAGGAAGGATATACATCTCCAGTTAACTGGCCATCGGTGGACAACGTGTTAAGAAAGATCTTACACTAAATACCAAATAGGAGCGATGACTATATTATTTTGCGAAACTATAAGGTTTTGTCTACTTATATTTCTATATGACTTGACATTTCCCGTTTGGATGGAAAAATACTATGTTCCTACATCCGTAGGTATGCCGTTTATATCGCACCTACTAAGATAATATTAAAAAGGAAATCATTTTATCGTTACATTAACTGAAATCAGTAAATTTTCTCCAATGTGGATTTGAAATTTTGAATTTCCGTACCAATTCTAAAAGGATATGTAAAACAACCTGCTCGATTTATGTGCTTTTAAAAGTGAGATGATGCAAGGAACGTGTTAAATTTATTTAAAAACTTTGAAATATTTCTTCTATTCTGCAATCAACGATTTTAAGGGAAAAAATCTTTCATTATATATTTGATTGATATGTTTTTGGCTACTTTTTTCCCGCAGCGACTACTTCAGGTTGATAATTACTTTCACGTGTGTTTTGTTTGCTATTTTCAGCGGCACCCGGAATTTTGGTCCGCGGAGATTTGGTCCGCTACGTTTTGGTCCGCTACGATTTGGTCCCACGACAATTTGGTCCCGCTACGATTTGGTCCGCGACGATTTGGTCCGCGGCGGCTGGGTGCTACGATGATTTAGTAACGACACGCGATAAATTTTTTGTTGGGCAAGGCTGAGATTTCTCATAATTAATTGTTATTGTTGTTTCTGGATAGAATTCAATAGTTTTGTTAGTATTTAACCTTTTGTTAAACAATAATTAGAAGTATGCCTTACTGGAATCGGAGCGTGCAATAGGGGAGGAAAACAGTTATCCGGACGTAAGAATATGACAAAACTATTGTTTATTTATAAATTAAAGTCTTTGATAAACAAGGAATACGCATCTCGAGATAAATGAGTGTTGTTTCAGAGATAAATATCGAAGGGAGGAAATTGGCATAGATGATTAATTTGAATGGTACTTAGGAAGAGAGACTGCAAATAACCATAGAAATTTACAATAACAAATTTATGTTGCTAAAAGGATATTGTTCATATCGAAATCATTGGGAGAAGAGGAGGGTAGACAATTTCAGGACGCTGACGTTTGCTATAAATCTCCTGGCAGTTACATAAAGATTACTCAAATGGACAAACGGAAATGGTTATTTGTAAGGCGGAGGAGGTGGGGGAGGGAGGAGTATGCTACATATGTGTGTGAATACGTAGGTAATGGGTATCGAACCACTCGTACCGTTGTACAGATTACGAATAAACAATGCGTAACGCAATAAATATATGTATAATGGAGTTGGTTGGAGGAAGTTTGGGTTTCATTACCCGCATCGCGCTTTCTTATCTGGAATTTCTGAGAAATAAACAGTAACAAATTTATGAGGCTAAAAGGCAATCGTTCATATCAAATTCCTTGGAAGGAATCTTAACTATATTTCTTCAATGAAAAGGGGAAACAGATTTTAATATAAATTTTTTCTGTTTAGATATGACTACTATCGAATTTTTAAATATGTGCCCCTGTACTTTGTTAATTTTTTTGCGAGCTAAATGCGCAACGCAGTTGAACAATATTTACACCGAAATAAAGGTTATTTTATATTTTATTACTGGAATTCTGGTTGACGGCAACGAAGGACTAAATTTATCGGGAAGAAATATTTAAACCAAGGTACCAAAAAACGGCACTTTTTGCGAATCTCGGCTTTTTCATGCTGTATAAAAATCAATTACAAGGAAACTGCACAACTTACGGCATCACAATCTCATCCAGAGACACATAAGGATTTCAGCTTTTTCAAATTTTCGAATATGTATTATATTGTTGTTAATCGGCGTAAAAGTTTATAATCTATCTTGTCCTAGAGTTTTGATGTTAGAAAATGTTGATTGCACAGTTACATTCTTAATATTATTAATAAAATTTTCCATGATCCGAAAATTTTGAATTTAGGTATATTTTAGATTTTAGATAAATTAAATAAAGCGACGTTCTTCACTTGCCTTCGCCACAGCTTATACGTCTCCTCGACTTTTCTTGCTCCTATTTCGGACCTCTTTTACTTCGCCGAATTCTTCTTATTTTGTTTAAGAAATAAAATATAAATACTTAGCTCATACGGTGCTCTCAAGCAATGCTCTTCACCGTTCTTTCGCTCACTCCGGCACACAATGCAGTGTTGGTTGTAACTAGAGTTAAATCTACATCTTCCTCTCCTGACTTAATTGCTTGAAAGAAGTTTCTTACGTTGAGAATGATTTCTTTCTCGCGCTTCCTTAGATTATGCAGTTTCACTTCGTCTCTCCTACCATCCGAGTTTTCATTGGATGCCGATGGAGAGGAATTCAGCAACTTCTACCTTAAAAGGTTGCTTTTTACTGGGTGCATTTTCTATTGCACTTCACACAGGTGGAATTCTACTCGCTTACTTCTCCAAAAGACACAGATTTTAAAAGAGAGTATAAAAGAACTGAAGACGTTCCTTCTAATACTACAGATGGCAACTTAGTTTTAAGTTATTTCTATAGCTGTCACTGAAAAGGTGTACTGAAGGTTATCCAATTCCTCGAAAACAGTAGGGCGCCGGGTTAAACCCAGGATCTCCCGCATACACCAAAATATTCAGGTCCCATTCTTAGCGTCCAACTGATTTCGCGGAATTAGAAGTCGTTACCCTTTGGTATGCTCTTGCAGTAGCCAGAGGCACGGATTTAGGTGCGTTTCAACGAAAAACTTTTATATACAGCCATGCTCCTTTTTCCATCTTCAATTCTGCAGTCACCGTGATGAGCAAAGGTAATGTTAAAGCAGGCATAAGAGACATGAATTACCTCAGTAAATGTTGTCGTTATTTTAAATAGTACGAATAACCAGAAAAATACTGTTAAAAGTACGTTCCAATAAGAATGTTCCAAAATTCTAGCAAGAGATATTCAGCTTTGTTATACTATATTGTTAATAACTATCCTTCAGATACCAATATTTCTTCAAGAAATTTAAAAGAGAAGGAAATATGGTCAGTAGTTATTACTCCAGAGCTTTAAATGAAACTGACAGATTCGAAACAAGGTTTTTGGCTTTGTTTATTCACAAACACTAAATAGCAAAATAAAATATACATTCATATTGTCCGTCCAACGTTATGAAGACAATGTAAATCTCACAACCCCGTGCATTTCTACGGGGAAGCAGCCCGCGCTCTTGCAACTTTTACGTAGGAAAATAAAGTTGGCCAAAACTGATTTGATAAATTTTCATCGAATTGTAAAAGTAATTTAGATTTAATCCAGGTCAAATGCTATAATAATCGCAGGAAAATGAAAAAAGTGATACTTTGAAAAAAAAATCGAGAATTAGTTGCGGTTGTCTTTGAACCGAAGTATTTGGTGCTAACCTTCCGTGTAACACGGTCTTTCTTGGTATCAAAATCTTTTACATTTCATCTACTTCCCACAAATGTTATTATTTTTCCTCTAAAAGATTTCGGAGAGAAATTTCGTGGGGAATTCTATAGGAATGTCGAGAGTTTTCGGCAAAACGCATTGAGAAATGTAGTCGCCAGCTACTTTTTGTTATATTACCATAGGAAAAAACTTTAAGCGAGAAAGTTTCTGAAAAAATACATAACCTATTTTCTCTTTAAATTAAAACCCTCTAAGTTTATTGATAACGTTAAAATACGAATTTATATTCAGGAATTAGCGCAGATCTCGGCGCGCACGAAAACGCCTCGAGCTACTGTAATGCAGCAATCCGTCTATTTTTCTGATCGCTTGTAATGATCTCAGTGACCACCAACAAGAATTTTTATAGTATTAAGTTGGTATATTTTCCGTTGAAAGGAAATTTTCATTTATAATAATTATTAAAATGGACGTAATTGGAATTATCTTCCTGTTTCAATCTAACCAATTGCTCTTAGTCATGTCTTGACAGAATAAATACATTAAAATCTGTTTCCCCTTTTCATTGAAGAAATATAGTTAAGATTCCTTCCAAGGAATTTGATATGAACGATTGCCTTTTAGCCTCATAAATTTGTTACTGTTTATTTCTCATAAAGTCCAGATAAGAAAGGGCGATGCGGGTAATGAAACCCAAACTTCCTCCAACCAACTCCATTATACATATATTTATTGCGTTACGCATTGTTTATTCGTAATCTGTACAACGGTACGAGTGGTTCGATACCCATTACCTACGTATTCACACACATATGTAGCATACTCCTCCCTCCCCCACCTCCTCCGCCTTACAAATAACCATTTCCGTTTGTCCATTTGAGTAATCTTTATGTAACTGCCAGGAGATTTATAGCAAACGTCAGCGTCCTGAAATTGTCTACCCTCCTCTTCTCCCAATGATTTCGATATGAACAATATCCTTTTAGCAACATAAATTTGTTATTGTAAATTTCTATGGTTATTTGCAGTCTCTCTTCCTAAGTACCATTCAAATTAATCATCTATGCCAATTTCCTCCCTTCGATATTTATCTCTGAAACAACACTCATTTATCTCGAGATGCGTATTCCTTGTTTATCAAAGACTTTAATTTATAAATAAACAATAGTTTTGTCATATTCTTACGTCCGGATAACTGTTTTCCTCCCCTATTGCACGCTCCGATTCCAGTAAGGCATACTTCTAATTATTGTTTAACAAAAGGTTAAATACTAACAAAACTATTGAATTCTATCCAGAAACAACAATAACAATTAATTATGAGAAATCTCAGCCTTGCCCAACAAAAAATTTATCGCGTGTCGTTACTAAATCATCGTAGCACCCAGCCGCCGCGGACCAAATCGTCGCGGACCAAATCGTAGCGGGACCAAATTGTCGTGGGACCAAATCGTAGCGGGACCAAATTGTCGTGGGACCAAATCGTAGCGGACCAAAACGTAGTGGACCAAATCTCCGCGGACAAAACTTCCGGCTGCGATTTTCAGCGTCTATCCTTCTATCGCTTCCATTCTTTACGTTAAGTAGGTAAGAACTATTCAAGGCATTAACAACTAACACAAGGAAATGGCTAAGGAAGGTATTGTTCCCTATTACCTTTCCTCAATCCTTGTATTTTGTTTTGTTTTGCAATTCGGATAATAAGTATATTCATGCAACCCTAAAGACCATTGTCACGGAAAAAATTCTAAGGATTCCAAATCCGCCGTCGATCTGCCGATACAAAAATTATTAACTGTGAAATAGAATGGTTATAGAAAGCGAGTCCAAAGAATCTAGTGGTTATTTAACGGAAACTGTAGCAGTGTCTTACGTTCGAGGCGCACGGGGTGGATTGTTTTCATGAAAGCAATTAAAAACGCTCAAAGGAGCATTTTCATTCGGAAACGTCAAGTGCAGCTCGGATACAAAAATTTCGAGCACGGATCGCAACTAAATTAAACTGTAATCCAGACTTCTCTCCTCGCATTATACGGCACTTCCACTCCCCGGAATTAATTCGCTGGAAATTCATTAAGGCGGGAATCATTGTTCCTTTCTCGGAATATAAAAATCTAATTATCATATCCCAGGGAAGAATGTATGCACCTCAGGGACCCAGAATAGCAATTTCGAGGAGACTGCAGCTGTAAGCAAACGTGCGTTGCAGTTAGTATTAGCGGAAAGGCGACGCTTGGGTGCTATTTTTCTGTATACAACCGTTCCTTTTTCTAATGTTGCCTTCTTAATGTATGCTATTTCGGAGAGAAGATGAATTTCTTGGAAATGCACGGAGGACGTTCCCTCTAAATTTACAGTCAATCTCCCTGTAATTTATTCAGGTTGTTCTCCTATTATCATCTCACAATGGATACACCAAGTTGTCAGGGTTTTGAAGGCAACACACGGTGTCCGGAGAAACGTCATGTACAATTGATACTACAGTCCGATTTAATAAATATCTGAATAAATGTTAACGAAAAATTCGAAGAATGACTGAAATGTATAAAGATGAAATTTAGTGGTGAAGAAGTATTTCATTTGTCGAAAATATTTTTATGCTAGGAAAATTTCGCGATCTGTATAGTAATAGCAGTGTTTGGCAAGGTTGCCTATTTCTGATTTAAATGCTAATTTTGCATAAACAAAAGCCTATTGAGCTGAACGATCGGATACGCGAACATTATTTTGGAACAAGGAACATGTCCTGAGAGTCTCCTTCGAATCCGTGACACACAAACTTGGGTGTCCGTTGTCAGTTGCAGGAAACATGATTTAAGAGTTAAAGCAATTGAATGCAGTATTCAGACATTCGGGGTAAGACTTTCTTATCAGTTAAGCTATCTGTCAGTAGGGACATCAACTCAGGAGCTTGTTAGATCCTCATCCCGCCCACCATTAGAAACAAAAACCTTAGGAGAAGGAATGTGACGCACGAGGTACTACAAGAAGTTCCCGAAAACAGAATAACAGGAGTAAACGGACCCAGCTACCGTCACGTACCGCAAGGTAGAGTTGTACACATTCTTTGTGAGTCAGAAAGTCTAGTTATTCGTGATTTTGTTGTAAGTGGATGCGTTCGTTGCTGGTGAGCTGTATTTCCATGTTCTGTCTTCTTATGTTTGAGATTTTACAATGGGTAATTTGAACGAACGTTCTGTGAAAAAGTCTGTGTGAAAGTCGGTAAGACTGACGTAGAAACACATGGAATGTTAATAAAGCATTTGGGGAACGATGATTTACGCCAAACATAAATTTAGGACATGTTTGAGCCTTTCAAGATCGGCAGCAGTGGGTAGTAGCTGACAAGATGCCGAGTGAATCGGTTCGCCATTGCTTTCCTCCCTGAGCAAGAAAGTTACGAGATGAGAACCATGTAAATGCAGTGCAATTATCTTGTGAGAATGATTTTTGAAGGCTAATTAGGTGGCCTTAATGAATGCCACAACTCAGTGTTTATCACTCATATCTCAGTTTGATTGCTATGAGATAGATCAAGATAAGAAAATGAAAGATACGTTTTTTCTATTCAATACCTAGTAACAAATGGAAAATATCCCATTCGTCAATACAATGTTGCAGAATGCAGGTCTATCCGGCATATCATAGAAGCAAAATATACTGATGCACATTCTCTCCCTATTGACTCAATATATTGCTAATTTTATGTGTTTATTGTGTATTCAAGAAAAGTACATATGTACAAATACATTGTACAAATACTCTACTTGTATTAAGAGATAACTTTTCAACAAAAACGTTTATGCCTTAAATCCGAAAAGAGCATCCAAGACTTTAGATGTAATACCTCCTTGTTATATAAAATAATATCACGTTAAATCAGGCACTTCTTATCTAAACACTATTTCACGAATTTCTCCGTGTTTACGTATAGACTCAATATTTAAAATCAGTTTTTCTCTCTAAGACTTGTTTACAACTTTTGGGAATATATTTCATAAAATAATTTCTACTCGAAATGTATTTGGAATTTCACGGAATATATTTGCATAACAAACCACTGTACATCTTGAGTTGAGTTTCTGCGTGACTTGCGAAAAAGAGTGTTTCTCCGTGAGATAGCATCTAGCAATTTCTGGAACCTTTCCATATGACCGGTATACAGCAAATAAAAATGATTGGATCTATTCCAAGTTTGGAGACAAACCCGCCTTTTTTTCTTAGGTACGTCGTATTGCTACTTTCTAGTTTTTATTCGCTGATGTTGAAGCAGTATATCACACTAGTTATGGCCGTGGCATCTAAATTCCCTGGTTACTGTTGCTACGGACAGAAAGCTTCCCTAGGGAATATTGGAATAATGCATAGAAAGTAGAATATTGTGCACATTTAAATTCATATTATTTCACGAATGTGGATTTGTACCCACCAAATCAATCCGTCTAGATTTTGTGTCTGAAATAAATATATATCCGATTAAATGAATAAAACATATCTAGTCCTAAAGTATGGAAGAATTCTGGTACCGTTTATTTCCCTAGGAAGAAACGAACTATTTCAACTTACTTTCGCTCGTATTTTATTAAGAATGAATTAGAAAAAGGTTTGAGGTAACCATTAATCTATTTTATATCTCCATCTATATGTGGTTCTTCCTCCCAGCCATTTTCACGCACCCTTTTAGGAATTTAAAGGGGTAATACATCCTGTGGGAGCGGTTACAAATGTCTGCAGAGAATACCTGCTCACGTGAGAGGCGTGACTTGGCCATAATCAAAATATTTAGGTGTTTTAATGTACGGAAATATGCCCGGAAAAAAATTCACATTTCTTTAAATGTGTTAAAATCTCTATGTACATATGTCTCATTCGAATAAATTATTGAGGAATTTAAGAGTCTTAACTGAAATTACAGTACAATATCAACTATTATTTTTAAAATCGAAGAAACTCGGAATAGCATGGATAAAGGTTCCTTTATCCTTGTGATTTCCTGGGGGGAAATAACCTCATAACACCGCTTTGTGGGCCGGCTGCCTCAGTGAGGACCTCGGACGGCAGGTTGTGCCACTATGTGGAGACTGCCAGTCTTGCTCACAAAGCATTCCCTTAACAGTGTGAGAGAGACGCGGCACGGTAGTTCAGTGGTTAGAATACCTGCCCGGAAAGTGGGAGACCTGGGTTCGAGTCCCAGTCGTGTCGCTATTTTTCACACTTGTTA
>KZ308359.1:2905229-2918132 GCA_000376725.2 Ladona fulva | reverse complement strand
TCATCCGTCGAAAACAGCGAGGGAAGCTGCGGAGCCTCCGCCCCTGTCCCCGTTAATTAATGGACCAGTGGACCGCGCTCATCTCCATTCATTCATAAAGTCATTCAAGTTATTCAACTCTTGAAATGCAGCATAATATTTCCGAGATTGCTAAACTATAGTAATTTTATTTAAAAGGTAGGAAGACGTATACAATTTTCCAACAGCAAATTAGATTATGGATGCAATCCTACCCCTAATGCATTTCGAATTCTTATGTTTCGCACCAGCATATTATGAAGCCATCCGGGATGAATATTTCATTCAGATTCACGATGCGTTTTCGGGGCTGGATTCGTTTACAGAATCACCTATAATTTATTTGAATGATTTCATCTTCACAAACCAGTTGACTGGGATGCGTCGATCGATTTAGTTGCGTGGGATACACATTTAAAGTATCCTTATATTATCAATGGGTGAAATTTTCACTTTCTGGAATTGTGTTACATACGGAAAATTTATTTCCGCGTGTTAAAAGAATGTAAATCACTCTTATAGAGCTACACTACAATATTAGAACAGCACTACCAGTTTAGACCAAACTTGGTGAACCTTCCGCTCGTCGCCCTACTCAGCATCGCTCTTGGTTATCTGTACTGTATCATCACCACCTCTACCATACGATTTTTAGATTCATATATACCATTTCATTTCTGTATACAATATAATTATTCCTTCCTAAGTTCAGACTTAGGATTTATTAAACTCACACAATATTCCCTTTCTTTTGTTGGTCTTCTTTGTATCTCCCAAAAGCAAACTTTGTTTTAAACATTCAATGGTAAATAGTTAAATATAAGAATAAACTAATAATTCTCAATTCAACCTATATGAAAGACGTTTTATAATATTATTATTATTAATTCAAACGAGAGTGTTGAAACTGGTAATCACTTACAATGATAGATCTCAAATAGCTTCAGGTTACGATCAGTTTAACATTTTATATATTAAGCCTCCTAATTTTATTTGCCATCAAATTATATTAAACAAATTTGATGTAAATAGTTCGTAATTTACTCTTATAAAAAATCTTATGATACGCTACATGATCTCTTTGTTATTCTAAAATACTACAATTCACATGGAAAACAGGCTGGAGTGTATCGTTCATAATTTCTAGGACTAATATTAAAGTGTGTATGACTACATGAGTATCTCTGGAAGTGAATTTAATTGTAATTTGCATTAAAAATATGTGATTGAGTTATTGATTATTATTGATAGAGATGCATGGAGACAGTAGTGCCGTTGAGACCTGTCCTAGGACAGAATTACGATGATGATGATGATGATTTAATTATAACGTATTCATTGGAAGATTTATAATATATATGATGAGATGATTTATTGTTTCTCGTTTGTATTTTAATGCACAGATAATTTTCTCTTTGAACATTTGTTATTGACGGTAACATTTTTGTCATTTTGTAAAATTTGGTTCACATTGTATTGCTTGTCTTTTATTCTGGCTATATTCTTTGGTTGTACTTCGATGCACGTTCTGTTTATTTGTTCTAGCAATGAGCTGCATTAATGTGTTGTTTTATGGGTTATTCATTATTTTAATTGTTCATTTCCGTCTTGTCGACAGGTTTTTAGCATCACAGGGTGTCAATGTACATGATGGGATATATCTTTAAAAATGTATTATTTAATTTTCATTAATATTATTTTGTTATTATGACTATTCATACAGAAATGTGTACATAGTTAAGACATTTTAATAAAGTCAACTTCAAATTCCGAATTCAACTCAATATCTCCAAAACTTTCCGAACTATGGCTCGTCAAATATTGGCCTTTTTTTGCAAAAAATGAAAATTTTTCGTTTCATTCGTGTATCTTCCCAAATATTAGAAGAAATACTCATTCCACGAGGATGCCTTCGGTCCATCGAGCAGTCGGATCGTATGCATATTTTCACTGGGTTTGCAGGATAAAGATGAGAAACCGCTTCAGCTTGAGCGTGAGAAAACGATGATAGTATGTGGTTAGGGGACGCAGTAAGGCATCATATTAGTTGCATTGGTGTTAACAATCGCAGCAAACTTTGAAGAAATGGTCGAATTTCTCAATCACATATTTTTAATTGCAAATTACGCAAGATAGATGAACGAGAAAATAAAGAAATATAACTAATCCTTCAGTAAAACCAAACTAAATTTTGAAGTTATTCGGATTTATGAAAGCTGAATAGTAAATTCTTACATCGCAGCACCTGATAATGTCCTTATCCATTTAAATCTCCTCCAACCGTAGAGTAAGAGTGAATTAAATCTCATTCATCCTTGAGGGGATGGTTATCAAAGTAACAACAAAATACATGCAAAATTTACTAATAAATTATTGCCTTATTATATATTTGATGTTTGTTGTGCTCAAAATTGTTGTATTTGATTTTTCGAAAAATCCACTTTTACACAATTTTACTTTTTTGCCATTTTCGAAGGAACTATGGAGTGAACGAGAATGTTTTAAAATTTAAATGAAAGCTTAATAAATTAACTACATATTCTTTTGTTTATAAAATTCCTCATGGAATGATTATTTCTCCTGATATTTGGCAAGATACACAACTAAAACAAAAATTTTTCATTTTTTGCAAAACATGGACAATAGTTGATGAGCCATATCTCGGAAAGTGTTTGACATATTGAGTTGAATTTGGACTTAAAATGTAGTAACGTTTATGTGCATTAATACACAATTGATTATCTTTTTCTGTAGGACGCATGCTTTAGGAGATATTGAGCAAAGCCCAAAAAAGTCTAAAAAAAATGTCGTTTTTATTGCACAGATCTTTTGATCTTGCAAAAATGGTTTCCTACTATCCGCATAGGCACTAACAATATATTAAAAAATTAGAAATACATGACCTTTTTCAAGGTCGGATGCATAAATTGACTGGAATAATTATCGCTGTTAGAAAGAGTAACAAAAGTAAATGACAGATGCATTTTTTCTGTCATATTCCTAAAGACTAGTGAAAAATAGTGCACTCATCAAATGGTACCAGAGAGCTAGAGCAATATGTGAATCTGCGTGAGATTCGTCCGTCAGGTACATCAAATATTGGCGGCGACAAAATTAGCCCAGACTAATATTTGAACGCCTCCTTCGGAACACATCTTTACTTCGACAACATAATCTTTCACCCTTGCAAGTGTGCAATATCTCGAAAACAACCCATTCAGTCAGTCACAAAAAAACATACACATTCGTAAATAAAGCGACAGAAGCGAGAGGCGCGAGTAAATTTACCCTCCATAAAGTCCGCGTGTTTTTTCGGAAATTAAAACCGAACAAGGGACCCGGCTTTCGTCATCCGTCGAAAACAGCGAGGGAAGCTGCGGAGCCTCCGCCCCTGTCCCCGTTAATTAATGGACCAGTGGACCGCTGCGCGATATTCATTCGAAATCATTCGAAGTGACACGCTCAGGCCTCGGGTACCCATAAATGCGTGAGATTGGGAAAAAACACACAGAACGAGAGAAAGGGGCGAAAAATTGTTTTTCCCCGGCGCTCATACTTTCGGGCGGGTTTAATAAATTCTTTCGGCTTCCATTTGGTCCGCGCGGAGGCGAAACCGCGGACTTGTGCGAATTACATATGTCTGTCACGCGTTACGGATCCCCTTGAATAAATTCCATCGATCCGCGAGAGAAAAAACGAGGCGAAAGTACCTCGGAACGTTTTGCGCTGGTGAACCGGCGAATTCGTGCCCGCACTCTTTTCCCACGTGTTCCCGCGGACCAATCCAGCATTAATTTCGACCGTGCGGTGAGTTTTTCGGGGAAACTTTTCCTTTCGGTGAATTTGATTGATGGGTATTTTTCTTCTTCAAAGAACTGTTCCAATGAGTTTTTAAGTTGAGCATATTTTGGCGATGACCATCTCTTTCGAGTTACATCTCTTCTCGGCCTTTCGGGCGAAACGTTTAAAGATGGATTATCTCAACGATTTAACGGGTCATTAACACGCGGAGAGTTCTATGATTTGTAATTCAGTCGGACACTTTCTGTGAATAGGAGGGACGAAAGTGGGCTAGAATCACAAATAATACTCATATGGTGTCAAGTGAGCAACACGTCAGCTTTAATACGTCAAAGTGCGGCCGGGATAATCCTCGTGATTAAAAATATACGGAGATCAAAAATTCATCAAACCTGATACGATTGCAATCAAATCGCGTTTTCCAGCTGACGAGAGAAGGTGGGTGGCAATTGGAAAACGCGTTTTTAAAATGGGTAACATAATAGTAAATGAATGGGATTCTTTTCATCGAAACGACATTAGTTGAGATACTTCAAAGAGAATATCATGAAAATTAAAAATGGAGGCAACTAAATTAATTCGTTATGGTATTTTTATTGTTATCACAACTAAAATGCAATTGTATGCCTGGTGGAAGTCTTTCCCTACTTAAGTACGTGATATTTACACTATAATTACATGATACAAACATAATATATACTCACTACCTACATTACTCTACCTCCTTTTTGAATGCTATGAAAATAGTCATTTATTGAGTAAGTGTGCTTCACATGCATGGACTTGTTCCGCTTATAGCACTGTGTGTCAGAGAAGGAAAGCAATGGCAAACTACCTCACTCCTCATTTTGCCTAGTCACCTCAGCTCCCTCTTGTAAGCTTTTCGTCTCTTTTGGTGGAGGGATGAGGTTCAAACCAAACTTCGTGTTAAAGACTCTACAGGCAGAACTACGCATGAATTGTTTGTCATAAATATTAAATATATCACACACAAGTAACACAAAAATAATAACACATGACAAGTAGTCTGCTCTTTCTGGATTTTTCAGAGTCCATGACAGGTCCCGTCTACCGTAGCCGTCACGGGGAGAACCCCACCGTACATCACCCTGTCAAGTTATCCCTTACTTTCTCCAGAAATATCGCCGCTACTGTAGAAAATCCCTAATGTCTATATTCTGCAATACAGAGTTACACTTTTTTTTTAAGATTTAGTGCTTTCAGGCAAGGGCTTTCCGAGTGATGCAGGTAACTCATTTCATTCAGAAATACCTATATTAATAAAAGAATACTTTGCAATTTCCCTTCTTTTCCGCGTAGGTTTAGTTTTAAACTCTTGATTNATTATTTTAATTGTTCATTTCCGTCTTGTCGACAGGTTTTTAGCATCACAGGGTGTCAATGTACATAATGGGATATATCTTTAAAAATGTATTATTTAATTTTCATTAATATTATTTTGTTATTATGACTATTCATACAGAAATATGTACATAGTTAAGACATTTTAATAAAGTCAACTTCAAATTCCGAATTCAACTCAATATCTCCAAAACTTTCCGAACTATGGCTCGTCAAATATTGGCCTTTTTTTGCAAAAAATGAAAATTTTTCGTTTCATTCGTGTATCTTCCCAAATATTAGAAGAAATACTCATTCCACGAGGATGCCTTCGGTCCATCGAGCAGTCGGATCGTATGCATATTTTCACTGGGTTTGCAGGATAAAGATGAGAAACCGCTTCAGCTTGAGCGTGAGAAAACGATGATAGTATGTGGTTAGGGGACGCAGTAAGGCATCATATTAGTTGCATTGGTGTTAACAATCGCAGCAAACTTTGAAGAAATGGTCGAATTTCTCAATCACATATTTTTAATTGCAAATTACGCAAGATAGATGAACGAGAAAATAAAGAAATATAACTAATCCTTCAGTAAAACCAAACTAAATTTTGAAGTTATTCGGATTTATGAAAGCTGAATAGTAAATTCTTACATCGCAGCACCTGATAATGTCCTTATCCATTTAAATCTCCTCCAACCGTAGAGTAAGAGTGAATTAAATCTCATTCATCCTTGAGGGGATGGTTATCAAAGTAACAACAAAATACATGCAAAATTTACTAATAAATTATTGCCTTATTATATATTTGATGTTTGTTGTGCTCAAAATTGTTGTATTTGATTTTTCGAAAAATCCACTTTTACACAATTTTACTTTTTTGCCATTTTCGAAGGAACTATGGAGTGAACGAGAATGTTTTAAAATTTAAATGAAAGCTTAATAAATTAACTACATATTCTTTTGTTTATAAAATTCCTCATGGAATGATTATTTCTCCTGATATTTGGCAAGATACACAACTAAAACAAAAATTTTTCATTTTTTGCAAAACATGGACAATAGTTGATGAGCCATATCTCGGAAAGTGTTTGACATATTGAGTTGAATTTGGACTTAAAATGTAGTAACGTTTATGTGCATTAATACACAATTGATTATCTTTTTCTGTAGGACGCATGCTTTAGGAGATATTGAGCAAAGCCCAAAAAAGTCTAAAAAAAATGTCGTTTTTATTGCACAGATCTTTTGATCTTGCAAAAATGGTTTCCTACTATCCGCATAGGCACTAACAATATATTAAAAAATTAGAAATACATGACCTTTTTCAAGGTCGGATGCATAAATTGACTGGAATAATTATCGCTGTTAGAAAGAGTAACAAAAGTAAATGACAGATGCATTTTTTCTGTCATATTCCTAAAGACTAGTGAAAAATAGTGCACTCATCAAATGGTACCAGAGAGCTAGAGCAATATGTGAATCTGCGTGAGATTCGTCCGTCAGGTACATCAAATATTGGCGGCGACAAAATTAGCCCAGACTAATATTTGAACGCCTCCTTCGGAACACATCTTTACTTCGACAACATAATCTTTCACCCTTGCAAGTGTGCAATATCTCGAAAACAACCCATTCAGTCAGTCACAAAAAAACATACACATTCGTAAATAAAGCGACAGAAGCGAGAGGCGCGAGTAAATTTACCCTCCATAAAGTCCGCGTGTTTTTTCGGAAATTAAAACCGAACAAGGGACCCGGCTTTCGTCATCCGTCGAAAACAGCGAGGGAAGCTGCGGAGCCTCCGCCCCTGTCCCCGTTAATTAATGGACCAGTGGACCGCTGCGCGATATTCATTCGAAATCATTCGAAGTGACACGCTCAGGCCTCGGGTACCCATAAATGCGTGAGATTGGGAAAAAACACACAGAACGAGAGAAAGGGGCGAAAAATTGTTTTTCCCCGGCGCTCATACTTTCGGGCGGGTTTAATAAATTCTTTCGGCTTCCATTTGGTCCGCGCGGAGGCGAAACCGCGGACTTGTGCGAATTACATATGTCTGTCACGCGTTACGGATCCCCTTGAATAAATTCCATCGATCCGCGAGAGAAAAAACGAGGCGAAAGTACCTCGGAACGTTTTGCGCTGGTGAACCGGCGAATTCGTGCCCGCACTCTTTTCCCACGTGTTCCCGCGGACCAATCCAGCATTAATTTCGACCGTGCGGTGAGTTTTTCGGGGAAACTTTTCCTTTCGGTGAATTTGATTGATGGGTATTTTTCTTCTTCAAAGAACTGTTCCAATGAGTTTTTAAGTTGAGCATATTTTGGCGATGACCATCTCTTTCGAGTTACATCTCTTCTCGGCCTTTCGGGCGAAACGTTTAAAGATGGATTATCTCAACGATTTAACGGGTCATTAACACGCGGAGAGTTCTATGATTTGTAATTCAGTCGGACACTTTCTGTGAATAGGAGGGACGAAAGTGGGCTAGAATCACAAATAATACTCATATGGTGTCAAGTGAGCAACACGTCAGCTTTAATACGTCAAAGTGCGGCCGGGATAATCCTCGTGATTAAAAATATACGGAGATCAAAAATTCATCAAACCTGATACGATTGCAATCAAATCGCGTTTTCCAGCTGACGAGAGAAGGTGGGTGGCAATTGGAAAACGCGTTTTTAAAATGGGTAACATAATAGTAAATGAATGGGATTCTTTTCATCGAAACGACATTAGTTGAGATACTTCAAAGAGAATATCATGAAAATTAAAAATGGAGGCAACTAAATTAATTCGTTATGGTATTTTTATTGTTATCACAACTAAAATGCAATTGTATGCCTGGTGGAAGTCTTTCCCTACTTAAGTACGTGATATTTACACTATAATTACATGATACAAACATAATATATACTCACTACCTACATTACTCTACCTCCTTTTTGAATGCTATGAAAATAGTCATTTATTGAGTAAGTGTGCTTCACATGCATGGACTTGTTCCGCTTATAGCACTGTGTGTCAGAGAAGGAAAGCAATGGCAAACTACCTCACTCCTCATTTTGCCTAGTCACCTCAGCTCCCTCTTGTAAGCTTTTCGTCTCTTTTGGTGGAGGGATGAGGTTCAAACCAAACTTCGTGTTAAAGACTCTACAGGCAGAACTACGCATGAATTGTTTGTCATAAATATTAAATATATCACACACAAGTAACACAAAAATAATAACACATGACAAGTAGTCTGCTCTTTCTGGATTTTTCAGAGTCCATGACAGGTCCCGTCTACCGTAGCCGTCACGGGGAGAACCCCACCGTACATCACCCTGTCAAGTTATCCCTTACTTTCTCCAGAAATATCGCCGCTACTGTAGAAAATCCCTAATGTCTATATTCTGCAATACAGAGTTACACTTTTTTTTTAAGATTTAGTGCTTTCAGGCAAGGGCTTTCCGAGTGATGCAGGTAACTCATTTCATTCAGAAATACCTATATTAATAAAAGAATACTTTGCAATTTCCCTTCTTTTCCGCGTAGGTTTAGTTTTAAACTCTTGATTGTTTATCCTTGTCTTCTTATATGATTCGTTCCAAACTAATTTAGCAAAAGAAATAAAGATAGTAAGCGATTAAAGAGAACTATACAGTATACGTAAGCTTTTCAAACGGGAAGGCTTTAATTCGTCTGGGTCTCACCGAACACTGTTATGTTGATGAAAATTAGGCTGTTATAAATCGGCTTTTAACGACCAACAAAGTTTGAAAGTTTCACACACTCTTCTACTCGAGGCGAACATTAGGGTTGCCAGATGTCCCGACTTTGACGGGACTTTCCGTATTTCACGGAGTATTTCTTGCGTCCCGACGTATTCATTGAATGCCTCGCTGTTGGCCATCACTCCTTTCAGAACCCATTCCGCACCGTGAGATAGAATTGTTAACTTAAAACTGCACTAAGATTACAGAAGTTAATTATTGCTCTCAAATTTAGAAGCAAACATTTCAGCTAATTGAAAGCTTTAGAGAAGCGGAAAGTGTTTTTCTGGTATCAGGATTATGAGCGCCGTAAGAATTTTATGGAACAACCAGGACCCAAAATTAAGTAATGATGATGACTTTTATTCTATCAACGATTCTATTGCAAAATTAAATTTAATGCTCTCAAACTATATCAGAATGGATCTCAGCTATTTCAAAATTAAATTTAATGTTCTCAAACTATATCAGAATGTTTCTCAGTGTAAATGTTTTAGGGTAGTTTTACTTTTTGAACAATTATTATTAATTAAAACTGTCATGGATATTAATTTGAGGTTCAATCAAGCGGGGTTATCCCAACTTGTCCCGACTTCAATTTCCGAAGAATCTGTAAATCATTAGAAATGGCCTGCACTTTCAACTGTTTGACAGCCCTACCGAATAAGCAAACGTACTATGTGTAACATATTATTATTCAAGGAATTACCTAAAGACTAGTGAAAAATAGTGCACTCATCAAATGGTACCAGAGAGCTAGAGCAATATGTGAATCTGCGTGAGATTCGTCCGTCAGGTACATCNAAAATGAAAGATACGTTTTTTCTATTCAATACCTAGTAACAAATGGAAAATATCCCATTCGTCAATACAATGTTGCAGAATGCAGGTCTATCCGGCATATCATAGAAGCAAAATATACTGATGCACATTATCTCCCTATTGACTCAATATATTGCTAATTTTATGTGTTTATTGTGTATTCAAGAAAAGTACATATGTACAAATACATTGTACAAATACTCTACTTGTATTAAGAGATAACTTTTCAACAAAAACGTTTATGCCTTAAATCCGAAAAGAGCATCCAAGACTTTAGATGTAATACCTCCTTGTTATATAAAATAATATCACGTTAAATCAGGCACTTCTTATCTAAACACTATTTCACGAATTTCTCCGTGTTTACGTATAGACTCAATATTTAAAATCAGTTTTTCTCTCTAAGACTTGTTTACAACTTTTGGGAATATATTTCATAAAATAATTTCTACTCGAAATGTATTTGGAATTTCACGGAATATATTTGCATAACAAACCACTGTACATCTTGAGTTGAGTTTCTGCGTGACTTGCGAAAAAGAGTGTTTCTCCGTGAGATAGCATCTAGCAATTTCTGGAACCTTTCCATATGACCGGTATACAGCAAATAAAAATGATTGGATCTATTCCAAGTTTGGAGACAAACCCGCCTTTTTTTCTTAGGTACGTCGTATTGCTACTTTCTAGTTTTTATTCGCTGATGTTGAAGCAGTATATCACACTAGTTATGGCCGTGGCATCTAAATTCCCTGGTTACTGTTGCTACGGACAGAAAGCTTCCCTAGGGAATATTGGAATAATGCATAGAAAGTAGAATATTGTGCACATTTAAATTCATATTATTTCACGAATGTGGATTTGTACCCACCAAATCAATCCGTCTAGATTTTGTGTCTGAAATAAATATATATCCGATTAAATGAATAAAACATATCTAGTCCTAAAGTATGGAAGAATTCTGGTACCGTTTATTTCCCTAGGAAGAAACGAACTATTTCAACTTACTTTCGCTCGTATTTTATTAAGAATGAATTAGAAAAAGGTTTGAGGTAACCATTAATCTATTTTATATCTCCATCTATATGTGGTTCTTCCTCCCAGCCATTTTCACGCACCCTTTTAGGAATTTAAAGGGGTAATACATCCTGTGGGAGCGGTTACAAATGTCTGCAGAGAATACCTGCTCACGTGAGAGGCGTGACTTGGCCATAATCAAAATATTTAGGTGTTTTAATGTACGGAAATATGCCCGGAAAAAAATTCACATTTCTTTAAATGTGTTAAAATCTCTATGTACATATGTCTCATTCGAATAAATTATTGAGGAATTTAAGAGTCTTAACTGAAATTACAGTACAATATCAACTATTATTTTTAAAATCGAAGAAACTCGGAATAGCATGGATAAAGGTTCCTTTATCCTTGTGATTTCCTGGGGGGAAATAACCTCATAACACCGCTTTGTGGGCCGGCTGCCTCAGTAAGGACCTCGGACGGCAGGTTGTGCCACTATGTGGAGACTTGCCGTATTACCGTATTTCATCTTACTTACCGTATTTCATCGGTAAATTCTTCTTTACTGCGATACTTATTTGATCTTGTCACTATCTATGGCCGTCAAATCAAGATAAGAAAATAAATATATTATCTCTAAGAAACGGTATCCTATAAAAGCATTTCTTTATATGCTAGATATTCTAGTTCTCTCAAAAAATATTTTTTTTCTTCATCAGATGCACTTTAAATGTTTCATCTCTCCTCAAGTAGCATTTTAACTTTGCCTCCGGATGACTCCCCTATTCAAGCGTCTTTTTACCTTTCTATAACAGATCCGCAAATTAAAAAAAGATATAAAAGTAATTTCAGATATTTTGTCAGATTTTCGTATACATTCCAGTTTTTCTCCCCATTCAGACTAATCGTAAATATTTAACTGAGAACCTCATTCAATTAAAATCGGCTCAAAAGATAATTCTTTTAGTATAAAACCAATATTAAAAAATAATGTAAACGAAAACGAGTAATTGATAGTTAGCGATGAGAAAACCAAGATTTTTATATCTCCGGGATACTAAATATGGAAGTTCTTGTAATGATTAATTCAAAAGAGCATCTCATTCGGCGAATTTCCAGAGAGCGTTCGGCTACATGAAGCCCATTCACAAATTAAATCTCTCATCGACTCAGCATTTCCTTTCCTATAATCCATTCTTGCCGACATTCTCCATTTCCTTTAATACATTCTTATAATTTCCTATAATCAATTCTTACCGACTAGACGATTCCCCGTTCATGGGAATCCTTTACTGCTCATCTCCATTCATTCATAAAGTCATTCAAGTTATTCAACTCTTGAAATGCAGCATAATATTTCCGAGATTGCTAAACTATAGTAACTTTATTTAAAAGGTAGGAAGACGTATACAATTTTCCAACAGCAAATTAGATTATGGATGCAATCCTACCCCTAATGCATTTCGAATTCTTATGTTTCGCACCAGCATATTATGAAGCCATCCGGGATGAATATTTCATTCAGATTCACGATGCGTTTTCGGGGCTGGATTCGTTTACAGAATCACCTATAATTTATTTGAATGATTTCATCTTCACAAACCAGTTGACTGGGATGCGTCGATCGATTTAGTTGCGTGGGATACACATTTAAAGTATCCTTATATTATCAATGGGTGAAATTTTCACTTTCTGGAATTGTGTTACATACGGAAAATTTATTTCCGCGTGTTAAAAGAATGTAAATCACTCTTATAGAGCTACACTACAATATTAGAACAGCACTACCAGTTTAGACCAAACTTGGTGAACCTTCCGCTCGTCGCCCTACTCAGCATCGCTCTTGGTTATCTGTACTGTATCATCACCACCTCTACTATACGATTTTTAGATTCATATATACCATTTCATTTCTGTATACAATATAATTATTCCTTCCTAAGTTCAGACTTATTTCCCTTTCAGACAGTGTCAGACAGACAGACAATATTCCCTTTCTTTTGTTGGTCTTCTTTGTATCTCCCAAAAGCGAACTTTGTTTTAAACATTCAATGGTAAATAGTTAAATATAAGAATAAACTAATAATTCTCAATTCAACCTTTATGAAAGACGTTTTATAATATTATTATTATTAATTCAAACGAGTGT
>KZ308359.1:2824646-2903770 GCA_000376725.2 Ladona fulva | reverse complement strand
AACAAAATACATGCAAAATTTACTAATAAATTATTGCCTTATTATATATTTGATGTTTGTTGTGCTCAAAATTGTTGTATTTGATTTTTCGAAAAATCCACTTTTACACAATTTTACTTTTTTGCCATTTTCGAATGAACTATGGAGTGAACGAGAATGTTTTAAAATTTAAATGAAAGCTTAATAAATTAACTACATATTCTTTTGTTTATAAAATTCCTCATGGAATGATTATTTCTCCTGATATTTGGCAAGATACACAACTAAAACAAAAATTTTTCATTTTTTGCAAAACATGGACAATAGTTGATGAGCCATATCTCGGAAAGTGTTTGACATATTGAGTTGAATTAGGACTTAAAATGTAGTAACGTTTATGTGCATTAATACACAATTGATTATCTTTTTCTGTAGGACGCATGCTTTAGGAGATATTGAGCAAAGCCCAAAAAAGTCTAAAAAAATGTCGTTTTTATTGCACAGATCTTTTGATCTTGCAAAAATGGTTTCCTACTATCCGCATAGGCACTAACAATATATTAAAAAATTAGAAATACATGACCTTTTTCAAGGTCGGATGCATAAATTGACTGGAATAATTATCGCTGTTAGAAAAATAGTGCACTCATCAAATGGTACCAGAGAGCTAGAGCAATATGTGAATCTGCGTGAGATTCGTCCGTCAGGTACATCAAATATTGGCGGCGACAAAATTAGCCCAGACTAATATTTGAACGCCTCCTTCGGAACACATCTTTACTTCGACAACATAATCTTTCACCCTTGCAAGTGTGCAATATCTCGAAAACAACCCATTCAGTCAGTCACAAAAAAACATACACATTCGTAAATAAAGCGACAGAAGCGAGAGGCGCGAGTAAATTTACCCTCCATAAAGTCCGCGTGTTTTTTCGGAAATTAAAACCGAACAAGGGACCCGGCTTTCGTCATCCGTCGAAAACAGCGAGGGAAGCTGCGGAGCCTCCGCCCCTGTCCCCGTTAATTAATGGACCAGTGGACCGCTGCGCGATATTCATTCGAAATCATTCGAAGTGACACGCTCAGGCCTCGGGTACCCATAAATGCGTGAGATTGGGAAAAAACACACAGAACGAGAGAAAGGGGCGAAAAATTGTTTTTCCCCGGCGCTCATACTTTCGGGCGGGTTTAATAAATTCTTTCGGCTTCCATTTGGTCCGCGCGGAGGCGAAACCGCGGACTTGTGCGAATTACATATGTCTGTCACGCGTTACGGATCCCCTTGAATAAATTCCATCGATCCGCGAGAGAAAAAACGAGGCGAAAGTACCTCGGAACGTTTTGCGCTGGTGAACCGGCGAATTCGTGCCCGCACTCTTTTCCCACGTGTTCCCGCGGACCAATCCAGCATTAATTTCGACCGTGCGGTGAGTTTTTCGGGGAAACTTTTCCTTTCGGTGAATTTGATTGATGGGTATTTTTCTTCTTCAAAGAACTGTTCCAATGAGTTTTTAAGTTGAGCATATTTTGGCGATGACCATCTCTTTCGAGTTACATCTCTTCTCGGCCTTTCGGGCGAAACGTTTAAAGATGGATTATCTCAACGATTTAACGGGTCATTAACACGCGGAGAGTTCTATGATTTGTAATTCAGTCGGACACTTTCTGTGAATAGGAGGGACGAAAGTGGGCTAGAATCACAAATAATACTCATATGGTGTCAAGTGAGCAACACGTCAGCTTTAATACGTCAAAGTGCGGCCGGGATAATCCTCGTGATTAAAAATATACGGAGATCAAAAATTCATCAAACCTGATACGATTGCAATCAAATCGCGTTTTCCAGCTGACGAGAGAAGGTGGGTGGCAATTGGAAAACGAGTTTTTAAAATGGGTAACATAATAGTAAATGAATGGGATTCTTTTCATCGAAACGACATTAGTTGAGATACTTCAAAGAGAATATCATGAAAATTAAAAATGGAGGCAACTAAATTAATTCGTTATGGTATTTTTATTGTTATCACAACTAAAATGCAATTGTATGCCTGGTGGAAGTCTTTCCCTACTTAAGTACGTGATATTTACACTATAATTACATGATACAAACATAATATATACTCACTACCTACATTACTCTACCTCCTTTTTGAATGCTATGAAAATAGTCATTTATTGAGTAAGTGTGCTTCACATGCATGGACTTGTTCCGCTTATAGCACTGTGTGTCAGAGAAGGAAAGCAATGGCAAACTACCTCACTCCTCATTTTGCCTAGTCACCTCAGCTCCCTCTTGTAAGCTTTTCGTCTCTTTTGGTGGAGGGATGAGGTTCAAACCAAACTTCGTGTTAAAGACTCTACAGGCAGAACTACGCATGAATTGTTTGTCATAAATATTAAATATATCACACACAAGTAACACAAAAATAATAACACATGACAAGTAGTCTGCTCTTTCTGGATTTTTCAGAGTCCATGACAGGTCCCGTCTACCGTAGCCGTCACGGGGAGAACCCCACCGTACATCACCCTGTCAAGTTATCCCTTACTTTCTCCAGAAATATCGCCGCTACTGTAGAAAATCCCTAATGTCTATATTCTGCAATACAGAGTTACACTTTTTTTTTAAGATTTAGTGCTTTCAGGCAAGGGCTTTCCGAGTGATGCAGGTAACTCATTTCATTCAGAAATACCTATATTAATAAAAGAATACTTTGCAATTTCCCTTCTTTTCCGCGTAGGTTTAGTTTTAAACTCTTGATTGTTTATCCTTGTCTTCTTATATGATTCGTTCCAAACTAATTTAGCAAAAGAAATAAAGATAGTAAGCGATTAAAGAGAACTATACAGTATACGTAAGCTTTTCAAACGGGAAGGCTTTAATTCGTCTGGGTCTCACCGAACACTGTTATGTTGATGAAAATTAGGCTGTTATAAATCGGCTTTTAACGACCAACAAAGTTTGAAAGTTTCACACACTCTTCTACTCGAGGCGAACATTAGGGTTGCCAGATGTCCCGACTTTGACGGGACTTTCCGTATTTCACGGAGTATTTCTTGCGTCCCGACGTATTCATTGAATGCCTCGCTGTTGGCCATCACTCCTTTCAGAACCCATTCCGCACCGTGAGATAGAATTGTTAACTTAAAACTGCACTAAGATTACAGAAGTTAATTATTGCTCTCAAATTTAGAAGCAAACATTTCAGCTAATTGAAAGCTTTAGAGAAGCGGAAAGTATTTTTCTGGTATCAGAATTATGAGCGCCGTAAGAATTTTATGGAACAACCAGGACCCAAAATTAAGTAATGATGATGACTTTTATTCTATCAACGATTCTATTGCAAAATTAAATTTAATGCTCTCAAACTATATCAGAATGGATCTCAGCTATTTCAAAATTAAATTTAATGTTCTCAAACTATATCAGAATGTTTCTCAGTGTAAATGTTTTAGGGTAGTTTTACTTTTTGAACAATTATTATTAATTAAAACTGTCATGGATATTAATTTGAGGTTCAATCAAGCGGGGTTATCCCAACTTGTCCCGACTTCAATTTCCGAAGAATCTGTAAATCATTAGAAATGGCCTGCACTTTCAACTGTTTGACAGCCCTACCGAATAAGCAAACGTACTATGTGTAACATATTATTATTCAAGGAATTACTAAGTCTTTATAAAAATTTATATATTAATCAATGTAACACTTTCAATTTTTTAACACTATAATTTAATTGGATTTAAAAAAAAACCTACGGTTAATTCGATATGAAAAACTTATCATCACGCTATATCTTAGGTATATTTTTCATTTAAGTCGTTTTAGAAGAAGTAAACTTATTAAGGAAGAAAGAAATTTCAATCCTTTGTAGGAAGATACGTATAACAAACTAGAAACTTCTTGAATTCGTTTCATATTCTTCAATGCTTGATGAAGCAATCTATGACTTCCGCATTGCAATTCAGCTTTAATCTCAAATATTCTATTCATTCTCCTATTCGCAAGATCGGTCGATAAGGGGAAGAGGGACTATCGCTCAAAGTAGCGCTTGGAATGCATAATTACGCCCACTGAACCGAAATACTGTATGCGGAAGGTTCATTTGTATACCATCCTTGGGTTGTGAAAATCGTCCTCCAATTATGTGTTAAATTCATATTAACTAATCTATTGATTTGCATGGCGCTCAGTGTCTTTCCATCTTTTGCATTTCACCGATTGGAGTGCTTTCATATCATAATCCACTGAAGACAGTTTAGGAATAAATAGTGATAGGAAGTCCTACTTATTATGAGAGGCAGGAAATAATTATTGTTATGAATTAAGATTATGATAGCCAGGTAATAATTAATGTTAGGAATCATGAGGGAGAGAAGCAAACTGGTTGTCTTACAGATCAATAACAAGCCAATCTTCAGATTATCAACCTGTTGATGATTAGTGAAACAACCGAAAGGGAATAATTCTGATGTAGCCGAGACTCGAACCCGGATCTTCCACTTTCCAGGCGATTGCTCTAACCAGATGAGCTACCACGGCAGAACCGATTTTGTCCATATCATATTATAAGTTCAATTAGTTAGAAAAAGAGATCGGAAAGTGAAAGAACCAGGTTCGAGTGTCAGTTAAGTTAAACAGTTTCTCTTCTTTTTCTTCACTTAAATCAAGTAAGCGCTCTTATTGCTTGGTCGTGCCGATGATATCAAACTGTACTCACAGTGACATTAGCGGACTCTGCAAGTTGTCTATACTCCAAGGATCATCCACTATTATTGAGCTTAAGGCTTGTCTCCCTGCTTTAGTTAACTATATAAACTTATGAGAATGGAACTACGAAACAATTTATTCTCCAATTATTTTTTTTCTACAATATTTGGAGGAGCAATGCAATGCTTGTAAATGTCAGTTTGAGCCGAAAGGTCGATCTACCTCTTCTCTTTCTATTAAGCCTCCCAACCCCTACTACGCCCCCGCACGTCCTCTCACCAACTCATTCCCATACCTCAAGCTCCTTCTATACCATACCCCGTACCCTTTTACTCCCTTTCACCGTATCCTTTTGCCCCGCTCTCATCAACTTCCAAGTCCCCCTCCTCCATGCCCTCGTTGCATTACAACCGAGCAAAGCCCGCTCCTTCTTCCATGAAAAAGCCCTTTTTTCTACGGTCCCTACGCAATCAAAACCTACCCTCCTCCCCCTGACACCCTCCGCCATCGAACCCATATCCCCGAAACACCGCGCTGTCCCATTTGTAAGCGTCGCTCATTCCAACCTATGCAGAGTGAGGGTAGAAAAATGGGGAAAAGAATTTCGCCATTTTCATGTTTTTTTGAAAACGGTGTTTGGAGTGTGCTTTCAACCCGCCAGGAAGGGTTTGGGGATATTTTTTACGGGAGGTGTTGAGATTTCCGCATAGTGAGGGAGAAGCGTTTCAAAAGGGATAAGGGAGAGGAGAAAGAGACGTTATATCCGCTAAAGAGGGCGCCTTTCATTGAGAACCACGCTTTTTTTCCCCGCCGATCCGACGTTCTCTATTCGGCAAACAACCGAGTCGTCTTCCCTCCCCGTCCCGCCACCTCTCCATGATCATGATCAACCGGTGTTGCCCGATAAAGATCCATTTTTTTCTCGACGAAACTGCCCTAAATCCACTCTTAAACGGGCTTAGAAGAGGGGCGAATGGACTAATGAACGTATCGTATTCAGTAATCGAGAAATATTCTGGCATTCATCCAATTTTCTAAAAACATCTCCCGCGTAGATCTTGTATGGGATTACATTAAAGTGTTTCGAAGTCAATCAACGACGAAACCAACTCTCGTAAAAGAATTGACTTTTAATTAAGCTTGAAGTCTAAGAGTATGTATGGTAGTGAAAGTATCGGGTTGTCATTGAAAACAAGATTAGCATGGTCATGAACATCACTTTCCTATTTATAACCTCAAGCATGAAAAAATAGTTTTTTAGAAATGAGTTAGAAACGTTATTAGTCTGAAAATTCTCAGTCAAACAATCTTCCTAAAATTAAAATTAGTCAAATTGCATTATTACCGCATTCTGTTATTAATGTTTTTATACTCTTATTAAGGATGTTACATGAGAGAGGAGATTATCTAATGAATATTCAACAAGGTTTCTCCAAAACTTAAGAATTTATTACGTAATTTAGCAAAAGAAATAAAGATAGTAAGCGATTAAGAGAAAATAACCCTCAAAATTAAAAGTACTAAGTGAAATCTGGTAGAATTTCATTTTAAAAAACGAAGAAAAAATCAAAGATTTACTTTCCACAGAATTTATTACTGCGACCATGATTTCGGTGAAAATTTACCCATCGTCAGGTCGCAGTAATAAATTCTGTGGAAAGTAAATCTTTGATTTTTTCTTCGTTTTTTAAAATAACCCTCAACATGCTATGGGTAATAATATAGAATTCTATATGATGTGCATTGCTATGTTAGTAAACATGGCAAACGAAAATTTAGATGCCGCAGCGAACATTATTAAATCATCTGCTATCCAAGTTCTGTATCATTGATACACTGAACTTGATAAAATATTATTTGACGGCTGGCCTTTCAAACTGCTTTATTCCTAATTTTGCCCATTAACGCTCATTCCTTCTCCGAACTTTAGTATAACTAATATTAGAGAGGTTGAACTCAAACCGGACTTCAGTATGAGCATAAAATTACCTTCCGGATCGTAGGTGCAGATTCTGTACACTAAAACATTTAGCTACCGGGTTTAAATCTTACGCAGAACATTGGAACTCATGTTTCTTCGGTGTAAATAACACATTAAACCCTCACTGTACTTTTCTAATCCGTTGTCATTCGCATTGTGAATTAGTTTATGTATTAGATTCTCCGAATTTCTTTGAAATATGTTTAAAATTTACGAATGGCAATTACCGAGCTATCGCCCCAATATTACAGCGTCTGTAGTCTTCTCCGCCGCTTCTGAAATTATGAAACTTGATTAAACTGTCTTAAAGCCATCGAGTTAAAGTAAAATATTATACTGCTAAGCAATTCTGAGTCAATCTTGTAGGTTATGATTGGTTTCTTAAATTTGATTACTTACAACTACAAGAATATGTTTCCCAGGGAGATTAAATTCATTAATGTTATGTATTCTTTTTACATTGTTTATCTACTCGAATTTAGTCATTCCGGGGAGAAAATAGTCTAAACATTTCCTTAATTGAAACAATTTTCCCTCTTTAATATTTTCTTCCATTTAACATAGTTTCTGTTTAAAATTTTCCCTACAATATTTAGAGCTTCAAAAGAAAACATCTCTCCTAATATATTTACCAAAATGAATAAATAATAATAAAAAACGTCTTTATATAAGGACGAGATTGAGACTTGTTAGTCTTTTCTTACATCTAATCCCCCTAATTATTCAAAATACATGTATTTTATATCCCGAATTAGTGATTTCTATGAGCACAATACGACTGTGGCAAACGGAAATACATTATTATATGCAAATACCATAAACAATACACTGAAAATCAGCTGGAATAAGCTACAGATATCGATAAATGCTAGGTTACAAATCAGATTCAGCGATTGCGGAATCTTACATCATTTACGTTACGTTCTGGACATCTTATTTCCGGGGACGTGCTAGGCATCGCGGGAGCTTCCGGAAGATGTGGCTTTGTATGCGTAATACTTCCTCTTCACGCCCTACGTTGATTTATGGGAAGATTCGTTATTCTCCAACCTAATAGATGGCGCTCTCGGCAGTGGGAGTTGCGGTGCAATGCCAGGTAGCAACCGGAAAGGAACGAGCCGATCTCCTGCGAGGAATCTCATGCATCCGGAGATGTACATTGTTTTAATGAGACCCGTACTCTATCTAAGTCGTAAGCTCATTTCACCTACCGCGTGTGATTATTCAAACCGGGGACCATTTAATTTCTGTGACAGTGAGGGTTTCTCAATTTTCCCATGATAATTACGGATTGACCTGATAAAATTTCTAGCTCCATAGAATCTTCGTTTGCTGAAGAAAACGATGACGCCGAAGGAACTAAATTAAAATCATTTTTACCATACGGAAATAGATTTTCTTCAGTGGCTGTCTCCGAGGGAATCTTTGCGTTTAAAGTAATTTGTTTATTTTAACTTCCAAATCAAAATTTTTGCCGAAGATCAGTAGGAATTGTGTATTAAGAATAAGTTAATAAACTGCTGAATTTTAAGAACTCTTAAAAACAAGAGGTCAGTGCCAAATATTGAATTAAATCATACATTATTTATATAATTTATTTCATAAAGACATTCTTATGGTAGGTCCCTTGTCTTGGTAGGTCCCTTGTCCACCCTTGTCGTTGCAATCGAAACTTCCAACTTTCACCGTTCTCAGCCATCATCTTCATTGTATGATGTAACGCGCATCCCATTTCCATCAACATAACTTTCAATAAAAAAAGTTCTTGGTTGGTCTCTCGGTTTTTCCTTCCAACATGTTTTGTAAACAGTTGTCGTACCGGGGTAAGAGTTCGATGAGCTTTGCTTTCCTTGTCGAATGATTTCAATAATTCTCTTTCTGACTGACCTTCGTTTAGTATATGTAAGTACACTCCAAACAGAATTTTGTTTTTATTTATTCCTAGTCTCAATACCAATAGTATCGTTTAACAGGACACTTTTCTTTGTTTAAGATACTTTCTTTGCTAATTCTATTCCCCTTTTGACACCTGAGGAGCAGCTTTATCATATATAATTTGATTCCCGAATTCAGGGGATTTTTCCGCTCTCACAGATTGCGGTTCTCCTAAATGTATCAAATTCTTAAACGACTTTCGCGTTCTGTCACTTGTAAAAATATCAGGAAAGCCTAGAGTACTGGGAACAAGAAAGAGGATGCTTACCTCGAATACCACGGAAAGAATTCATGTAATTTTTGGCTGTAAGGAATACCACATTCTTTAGTAATTTAAGTTTGAATCGGGGCTCCCGGATAGCCAAGTTGGCAACGCGTTCGACTTCAGTGAAAGCGGTACCGGGTTCGATTCCCGGTGGCAGCCTACGTGCGAAATGACCTACGCTGTTAAAGCACTTTTAACAATACTACTACCACTTCTTAATGGAAGATCCCGTCTGAAGTACCGATAAGTATTTTTTATTTACAATTAGTCCAAGCTCGAATGGAGAGTGGACTGTGTTAAGTTTGCGGATGAATTGGTACTTGATGGCAGAGGGCACAGAATAACTGAACGAAACGACAAGCAACTGAAGTGTATGAAAGATAAATGTTGTTTAAAAATAAAACATAATAAAACAAAAGTGATGCGGATATGTGAAGATGAAATGATGGGAGTATTTTTTAAAGATGTGAAAATTGAACAGGTGGAAGGTACAAATATCTTGGCACAGAGTTGCCACAAGGATGGAGGATAGAGCGAGAAGTGCGATTGAGAATAGGAATGGTAAAGCAAGCTTTCCGAATGAAGTGGAAAATGTTAACTAGTGAAGATGTGAATTTGAGAAAATAATGAGCAAGTGTGTGGTGTGGAGTTTTCCTTAATGGTTGTGAAAATAATACATTATTTAAGAATGACAAAAGAAAAAGAATGACAAAAGAAAGAATGGCAGAAGAATAGAACCTCTGAAATTTGAGAGTGGAAGATAAGGATGATGTTGAACATCAGGAGAACAGAATAGATACAGAACGAGGAAGTTCTGAGGAGAGTAGAAGAGGAAAGAATGTTGATTTAATTAATCAATCAGAGGAAAAGAAACCGGATTCATTAAGAAGGAAGTGCTTGCTGAGTGATATGCCAAAAGAAACAGTAAAGGGAAGAGTAAAAAGAGGTAGGAGAAGAATGAAGATGATCGACATTTTATAGGAAGGGAAACGGGTTGCAGAAATGAAGAGAATGGTAGAGGATAAAATTGTCTGGACGGATGACACCTACGAATGCGGACTGCCGAAGATGATGAATCTATGTACTATTTATTGCGTTTCATAAGGGTTATCCAATTTCACGAAAATATCGACAGGAAATTATTATTTTACTTCATCTACGTTTTCAATCTAGGTAGCAGAGGCGTAGCCAAGGGGGCGATTATTGGGGTCCAACCCCCTCCCCCCATGATAACAGAGCCAACAATATTCGAAAGCATGCGAGAGAATATCCTCTTGCAATAATGCCACACAAACACCGCTGGAGATTCGCAGGGAATATATGTTAAGATGCATCTGTTTATATTTTCCGGCGGAAGTATTCCTACCTATGGATTGCAGGCAATGCTGTGTTTATCCATATTTTCCCTCCTGGAGAAATCCTAGCTATACCCCTACTAGGAAGTCGTGACAAGAATATCTTTTCCCATTTTGGTACGATTTCACATTAGAATAGTTCAGTATGTTCACAAATATGTATATCTTCAAATAGAATCCGCGTGAACTTTGACAGCAGGAGAAACCTAGATTATAATTTTAAATGATTGAATGAAACTCAAGGCCTTCAACTCCATTGGATATATTAACTATCTCTCAATAAAATTTTCTCTAAGCAATTTATTCTACTGCTCCGAAATTAGAAAGATAAATTGCAAAATGGTTGATGAAACTCGAAGTGTCTTTCAATCAAAGATCAATGGTCATTTTGTTATTATTTACAATAGAAGCAAGAGAGGGAAAATCGATGTCAAATATCGCTAAACTTTAGCGATACGACTTTACTAAAATTAATATCTAACTAGACTGACGATGGAAAATCCACTCCGAAATATTTCAGGCAGCGATTGTTAACTACTTTTTAAAATTAAGATAATGATTGGAAGCTCTGAATTTCTTTCAGGAGTGGATTTCACAGTCTATGGTCAGTTACATGAAAAGATACCTTGTAAATATTGTCTATATTTTGGTAATTAAAGCCGATATCCCCCTGATTCGCTGTCATTCATATTGCTAATTGACACAACGCATCGGACAGTGCAGGAAGTTGACTATCGAAAGTCGAAAGGAACAAGGCACCTTCGTCAGAACAGCCTCACGTTTGAAACTCACGTCACAAACGTACCAAAATAAAATGAGTTACGTGACCGCATAGTGACCATCACGCGAGGTTGAATTTTTGTGTGCATAACGAAATCCGCGATTTAATGTTTGCATTTTCTGCTTATGACTCCATCACCACCGGAAGGTCCACCCGCGACCACTAATTCGCCTTTGTGACGGAACAATCCGTCAAAATTTCGAATGCCAAAATTTCACGCGCCGGAATTCCCATGGTGAACGGGCTCGTCTCGCCATATCGGCGGGGTAACGCCCGGAGAAATTCAACAATCGCGCAACTCCGAGGGAGAGGACGACAAAGGGCGGAGAAGAAATGGATGCAAAAAACCCGGCCAAATTCATTCCCGAGAAATTATTTTCTCTAAAAGCTTCGCGGGGATAAAATGAGAAAAATCTCGAGGTAATGGGCCATCATCCACTCCAAATATCTCATCGGCCATGGCGCAATCAGGCAGCGATTCTTTTCACCCCTCGGCGTATGAGTCCAATTACTTCACTTTACTCCCCCGCTGGGGTGAAAAGAAAAGTGGTGACGATGTGGTGTCACGCGCGCACGCCTATCCAGCGATATAAGCGAGGGGTGGTTGTTTAAGAGTGGCAAGTGCGCGGGTTTTTCTTATTTTTTATTATTTTCGGTCGCACGTGTGCGGGCACGCGTGAGGTCTGGTGGGGGATTGAGGAACGCACGGGCTAACGACCTTGTTGTGGTGGAAGTGAATTTTCACGCGACTTCCCCCGTCACGACATTGTCTGCGGTCACCGAATGAATCTCTTAAAAACCCTCCACCGAATGGAGCATGCACGGCGAAAGAGGGGAGCTTCGCGAAACACGACTCTGATTTCTTTTTTATTTTATCTTCTCTATAGTCCTAATTCGTCTCATTTATCAGTTTTGATTTTTTTTTATATTTTATTCCCTCTCTAACTCGAGTTCTCATAACCCTCATTTTTACCTGATTAAGTATAGTGAATCTAAACTAAATGGATTTTAAGAAAAGAGTGAAAAAATTCTTAACCGCGAAGTTTATTCTGTTGCCTAGTTTAAAGTCGCGGAAGATGTGCCGAGAAACATTGCCGAGGTTATGGGGAAAGAGGAATTAATCGGACCTCTACGCTTCCTGATTTATACCAATGAGCGAAGAGATATATAATAATGTGAGGGTATTTACAGATAATTCGGAATATATCGAGAAATATCAAGCGACGAAGATAGCATTTCACTACCAAAGGAATTAGTTCATGTTCAAACGTAGTGAGAAAAATAGCAACTAAGCCTTAATGTAAATAAATGCTTTGTAATAAATTTCTTTGAGGGAAAAAGATTGCGTCAATAACACCCGTACAAAATTAACGGAATGAATATAAATGTAGTTGACTCAGTTGAATATCGCGGAATCACTTTTACAAATTAATTAAACTGGAAATAGCACACATATTCGAAAAATCAGCGGTAAAGTAACTACCTACATATTAATCTCGGTTTTATAAGGCAAATTGTAGGTAAATACGATAAAAGGTTTATAGATATAAAGCGATGTTACTTCACTTCAGTCCTATCTCATCTGGAATATGCGGCGAGTATACGGGATCCAGCGGACGAAACGCATACTCGCGAAGTCAAGAAACTGCAGCGCAAGGCGATGCGATTTCTTGAAATGTGCTACGATAGATTTTTTTCAATTAGGTCAACTGAATTTTCAATTTTGGAAACTTTCTTTAAATTTTCCGTATTTTCATTACATTCGATTACCTTGCCACCAATACACTCCACTCTAGGTTCTTCTGTTCTTCGTTCTTGCCAACTTCCGTTATTCATTCTTTTGGTTTCGTTTACACATTGCATGACTATCCATAGATACGTACATAAGTTCTGCCTTTCGGTAGGTTCATGTACCTTAATATTTCTTATTCAATTCCCTTTCTTGGTCCCACCACCATTTATATCGTCTGACATCTTTCCCCTTCTGTTATATTCCCTTCTGACTTTTCCCCTGCATTCTACCATCAATTGCTTATTTTCTGTCTGTCCGCCGATGTTACTACTATGATAGTTACTTTAAAATATTGATTTGCGAGAAAATGGAAGCACTACGGTGCGTGATAAAGACTCCCCACTTGCAAATTAGAGAAAGAGTTTGAATGGAAGATGTTTGAGGTTGATTAGATAAACTAAGATTCGCCCACTGGTACTGGAAAATGTCTGTTTAAGCGATCAGACTTTCAGCGCTCTTATTTGCACTCTCTACTTCCTTGAAGCTTTCCCATTAAAACGACGGAAAGATTCAAGTTTCCTCAAATTTTGCACATCATTAGCTAAAGAAAGAAATTCTCATTTCTAAAGTTCACTCTATAGGTTAACGTCGACTGCTAACGTCCCTTTTCTCGGAGGCGCTGCTAACCCTGCGTGTACTTGAATAAAATATATTATCATTATCACGTAAAACTGAAATATTTCATGCTTTCCCGGCGTATACTGCAGATGACGACCTCTCGGGTTCTCCACCAGGTTAAATGATCCGTTGTCAACGTTTCGATAGCTGACTCTGTCATAGTCCTCAAAATGGTAATGATAAAACTATTTTTCATTATAAATATCTCAGACTCCGCTCCTTGAAGAAAAATTACTATGCATTATTTTCTTTAATCATAGAACTTATCCCATTTATAACGTTTACAATATTTGAACTACTTGCATTTAAATTAGATAATTTTATCATATTTTACATTTATACCGCCCTGAGGAATGTCAACAAACATTTTTTATTTTGGTAAGAAAATTTTGAAGTATTATCTTTTACCTAACCTTTGATTTTTTTTATCTTTCTGGTGACTTCTAATGCTTTAAATACTCTATAACTCTCATATTCGTATAAAAATAATGTTAGTTGAAATTTAAGATAGAGCTGTCAATAGTATGTACATTTCTGACTTGAGGTTGGAGTTTGAAATTCAGGATGGGGTTCCCAATTTTGAATTATTCTTTAATGCACAACGCTCAAACATTGCAACTTTAATCTTTTATATGTACTATTCGTACTATTCTTAATAATTAAAGATTGTTTGGCGTATTCTTTCGTTTCAAATTATTGAATTGCATTTTTACGTCAATTTTTGACATAAACCTGTCGATAAATACCTTAGATAGTGTTTTAAACTTCTTTGTCTTACCCTCCTAAATGCAAGACCGCCATTCAACGACAATTAATGCATTATTTACAAGCAAAAAGTAGGAATTTCCGATAATTTGTATCAATAAACTGCTCAAAACACAAAGTTGCTCATGCATATAGTCAGAAATGAGAAACACTGATAGATACTGATCGATGTCACGCATAGCAACGCATAGCGAGCGACAAGGAAATAGAAAGTCACCATCTGTTGTTATTCCCAGAGAGAATTCTCGGGAACGAACCAATCGTTCCGGATTAGGCTTATTCTAGAGAAAATTGGAAACAAATTTAATTAAAAGTTTCGTCATTTCATCGTCATCTCCTGCGATCACTGAGGCGATAAAATTTACGGGGAAGATACATCACCCCAAGCGTCGCAACAGGAAAGAAATTCGTTTCCAGGAAAAAATATATGCATGTCTTAATGTCCTTTAAGGAGAAGAATCCTGAGAATTAATTTGGAGAGAAAACCTTCTGAGGAATATTCCATCTCATTTGCGTCTTTCCGCTTCTCATACAGAAATCTCATAATAACAATAAAACGCTACGAGGAGAATATTTCTTTTTAAACCTGGGTATCAAATGACACGTTTCTAAAATTCTCATCTCCTTCAAAACACCGAAAGTAATATCGTGGAAACAGGCCTGTTATTTAAGACGCTGAAAAGTTGCTCAAAGATTTTTAAAATATTAAAGGATCTCTTGCCTTTGATTCTAGACCTTTCGCACATACCTTAACCTGATTCAGGTCAGATAGGGTTCTAAATTTTGAATTATTCATTGATGCGCAACGCTCAAACATTGCAATTTTAATTTTCTGTATGTACTATACGTACTATTCTTAATGCTTAAAGATTGTTTGGGGTATACTTTCATTTTAAATTATCACTTCTTCGAATGCTTGGTTTCATTTCTGAGATCTCAGTCTTTCGTTCTATTGAGATAATCAATCAAGATCGATGTTTCCATGATGGTCTTTGTGGAGCAGCATAATTAAAGTAAAGGTCTATAGTACAGCATGTTAGAATCAACTGCTTGGACCGTAGTATCAACTGCTTGGATTTAGTGGTAGGGCACTAAGAAGGAACGAGAAGTCGGTTTGTAAAAGTTCGACGAAGTCGAACTTTTACAAACCACAATATCTATTACGACACGAACATGATTTCAAATTATTGAATCATTATCAAGTGATTGGATGATGACTCTTTGAGGTGTAACATTGGTAGTCTCGCAATAAATTTTTCGAATGGTAAAAGTTCGAGATTCTGAAAGATCCTGATTCCAAAAATAGGTACATATAGGTACGAAAAGAAAAAAAGCACTTTGTGCAATTCCTTTGAAAAGGGTGGAAGTGATTTTTAAGTGGAACTGCACAAAGGGTAGTCTTCTTTCCCTTATATATACATTCTACAGAGTAACGCCTGAAGCTATATTATAAGTATGTATATTTCGGAAGTTGCAGAATTGTTAAATATCATAAATCAGTTGTTAATATTACCTTATATTTCGTACAAAATTCCTCATCTATTCTGGAATGGACTTCCACAAAAATGATTTATGAAGTCTCAGATTTTTTTTTTTTTTTTTGAGCCTTCAAATAGTTTGAGTGAAAGCTACCAGTGAGCAAAGGTCCTGCAAAGGGTCCTGCAGGGTACCTCTAGATACATGAAATTTAAATCGATAAATCTGCTCTGTAGGGTTAATAGTTAGTAGCTTAGAAGTTTCTTGCTGCTACAATTACTTCGTCGAATTTTATGCGGAAGTTGCCTATTTTTTCTCATTCATTTCGACCATACATCGTCATTTTCTCTTACTAGAAAACGGAGATCGTTATGAAACTCACCTTTAACTTCACAGAAGATACAATTACATTTTAGTTATTGAAAAATGTCTGATGAGGAGAAGATCTTTCATGCCTCAGAAAAGAGCGAAAGCAAATCCGCTTCAATGAAGCCGACGCGATACGACTTAATGCGAATCAGAATTGTGTCAAATTTCTGTCGTTTCCTCCTCTGTTGACCGCTTCACCTTGTGGGTCTCTGTCGGTCTGACGTGTTACATCATTTCGTCGTTTTCTAGGCAGTCGCGCCTTATTTTTTAGTGGAGACGGCCCTTTTCAGGGCCCTTCCTAGGACCGTAGGACCTAGGACCTGTCGGCGCGATACGCTGGAATAGGATCGTCCAACTAACTGCCCGAACGCGTCCCGCGGAGAGATTCAAACCGGCCTTTCAACGTTACCAAAGTCTCCTGAATAAATGTAGAACTTACCCACTTTTCCTCATAGATGAAATAGGCGCAAACTTAGAACACCTAAAGCAATGCAAATAAAAAATATTAAAACTTATATTGGTTTTATGTTTACATTAATATGATTGTGAACATCATTTTAATACACTTCTAATAATAATAATAATAACTTCTATAATGGAAATAGGAAGCCTATCCAATTACATCGATTTTGATAAATTATTAACTACTATTATTAAATACTATTAACAATAATAAAAGACGAACATACACGACCATTCCCTAACAGGAAAAATCCGACTAGCCGGGATTCGAAGCGGGGACCTTGGCGTTGGAGCGCTAGCGTGCAAGCACGCTATTTGTTTATCTTTTGAGTTTTATCTTAATCATTATTAATTTTTTAAATATATANNATTTATTATTTAATTTTGAATTTAAACTTTGATGAACCTTGGGATTGTTGCGCCAGAATGCTATACTTTTTCTCACGTGTATGGGCTTTGTGCGAAAACAGTCTAAAAATGGTTGTAAAAGTACGTAAGTAAAAATTAGTTGTGATAAGAATAATTTATTTAAGAGAAACAGGAAGACTCCAATTACATACATAGTCATTTTTATATTATTTTTCGAAGAACGAAACCATTCCCTAGACAGAGAAATCCTTCCTGCTCATTGTTTAACATTCGAGCACTAGCTAGCCACTTCGCCACCGCGGTGGGTTAAGATGAGAGAGAATGGGTTAAGTGCACGAGAGAAAGGAAGTCTAATTTGAAGGAGCCCCTATTGACCCGAGTGTTTGAGGAAATATCTAAAGTGGCTCTCCGTTCGAAGGGGTTGGAAGACCCTTCGCCTAAAACTCAATCTTTCGTGGGATATCCAAGGGAAAATTAGTGGTCTGCGCGGACCACTGAAAGATCAACCACTCCTTCTGCGGCATACCGAGTGAAGATTTTTTCCACCCTTCTTCGGAGAATAAACAAAGCAATAGAATAGCGGGTTTGGAAACAAACAAAACAATTCGTGCCTTTCCCAAGTCGCAGCCCTCACTCCCCCAATTTCTCGACCTCAGCTCTCTCCGTTCTCGCGAAATGGACGCTCACTTGGCTCCCCATCTCTTACACCGGCGCCAGTGGCTTTCAGCATTGTATCCGAAGCACTTTCGTCGAACGAGTGCCGGTGAAATCTAGCGGCTTTCGAAACGAACGCGGTGAATCCCGGGCGGGAGTTGACGCGTTATAGGATTACGTGGGGCGATTCATTAAGTTCTTTTTTTCACTCCCCACCGACGAAAAAAGGAGACTCGTTACCATGGGAGTACGGCTGCGTTTGCAGACTGACTGACTGGTTCCGCATTTTGCATGTGCCATCGGCCGTGAAAACGGAGAGACACCTGCCGCTCTCGGCCTGTTACAACGTTCGGGAAAAATGTTCTCTTACCGAGGGAGATGATGAGATGGGGCAATTGGTCACTGCTGCGGAATGGCTAATGGGTGAGAAAATTAGCAGTCAGCCTATCTCTTTCCGTAACGAAGTGAAATCAAAAAAGGAATGGGTTCCCGATAGCCCCTCACTCAGCAACAGCAAGTGTTTCGTAATATGCAGCAAATGAAACTTCCTTGAAGAATTTCGTAAAGAAGTGTTTCTGTGATTAACCAAAAACGGTTTTTTTCCTTTGCAAAACACACTTTATCTTTATTGTCTATATTTTCCTTTTTATTCTAATTGCCTAGTTTCTGAATACATTGGTAGTTTTATAAATCTTAATAAGGACGTTTGAAAACGGGCTAAATTGTAGGATTTTCTGGACCCATTTTCCCTAGTAAAAACGTTTCTATGTACGTAGTAAAAGCTGCCTAAGATAAATTTATAGGAACATATTTATATTTACAGGAAACTTAAAATTTTTCATCACCACTATTTTTTCTCTACACTTCGCACTCTTTAAATTACTTTCTAAACTCTCGTACGATGTTTTAACGTTGCCGATGGCTTGGAGGCAGAACGATACTTTTTGTTAACTTTCGGCATTATAATGGTTTGTTATAGTTGAAGTAAAGATTATAGTTAATCTCCATGCTAATTCATCATACATACAGGAGATTATCTATAACCTTCACTTTAACAATACGGTGCTCTAAAGGGATTTAAAATGTAAACCAACTTTACATTTCAATACCGCAGCTTAATCTCCTCCATACAAACGTGGAGTTTATTTATTTTATAAATTATTCAGTGCTCAAAAACATCAATTATAATACCTACGGAAAAATAACACGCTGCTTCCAGCCCAGATACTGGCACCATTTTGTGTGATCTCTCTTCCGCAATCAACTGTTACGAAATGAGTGCAAGTTCATATAGAATTGTACGATATACATTTTAAAGCTTGTGAAAATTGTATTTTTAAAATTAGTAGTATTTAATCTTATATCTCTATTTCTGCATGTGTATGAATGCTCTTTCCTGCATTTTTGCTTTTCCACTCTGAAATTTTCTTTTCACGGGCTAAAAATTTGAGTAAATGATTTCTGCTTCGAGAAAGAAATTGCACGCCTTCTTTAGCACCATCAGTCTTCTGACTCTCGATAGATGTTCCTTAAAATTCCCTTCTTAAAGTCCTTCCCTAAACTTCTTGGTAACTAACCCCATCCTTCATATCTTCCGGCAACTTTTGTTTTCGTCAATACCTCCGTCTTTTTCCTTTCATCCTACATTCAATTACTTTCGTAAGAAATCCCTCTTCTCTCAATATCTGACCCTTCTATTTCTCCCTACTCTATTTTATTGCTTCTTTCAAAACCCTTTTCTCCCCCACCACTTACTTGCCTGCTTTTATAGCAACCTAGCGTACATTTTCCATCCTATGCTACATCTATATCTCCAATGCTTTCACTCTTTAACATTCTCCCTTCTTAGAGCACTTGGTTCAACTCCCTTAAAGCAAAACACACCACACCACAAAATCGGTAGTACTAGATAGATTAGATCTAATTGCTTCAATAATAAATTTGAAGGATTTGGTTATGACTACATTCGTGAACTACTTAAAATGGTTTCAGCTCTCTATGTAAATTAATTGATTCTCATCATTAATGTGAGAAGAGATTGTGAATTAAGTTATGTTTTTTAGCAAATAATCTACATTTAATTGATTATTTCAATTCTTTGAACGATATAATGATAGTGAGATTTTGTAAAGCATAAGTAACATCCCAAAACTTCTTTAATTTACTCTATACAACTTTCTCATTAAACGGACGAGTTTAGATTTCCATTGAAATGTAGTAGTACTACTGTTAATAATACTTCAACTGCTTTGGTCATTTCGCAATTTCGGATAGCCAAGTGGGTAACTTGTTCGACTTTGATGAAAGCGATCCCGGGTTCGATTCCCGTTTGGAGCCTTTATGTGCAAAATGAACGTAGATATCTAAGCACTGTTAACAATATCATTACTAACGTTTTTAAAAATTAAAATAGCGTAACATTGAGTTGATAAAATACTTAACAATCATATTATACCTGAAATAATAAATATGACTTACTTTTCCACAATATATTTGGCTTTGCTATTTACTAATGGTCGAACTTTAGTTCATCGTCAGGCTTAGGGATGCGATGACGATGAACTGAAAGTTCTAAACCATTGGTAGCAAAGTCAAATATAATTTCATATATAATGGAATTTCACCACATCTTGCTAGAGATGATTAATTTCATAGTATAGCTTTAATTTATAAATTGATATTCTATTTTCGGAAGAGAATTTCAGCTATTTTAACTACATTTTGGTGATATTTTTCTTCAGTTTATTACTTTTTAGAAACTTTTCTGAATCTAATGATGTTTTCAAAAACAAATTATCATAAATAAAATTAATATAAATAAATTGGCATCTCTACTAACATCTTATATCCTTAATCTTTTTGGAGAGTATAAGCCAGTCTTTTATACTTCGTGATGATTTTATATTACTTTTAATAAAATACGCCAGTATATTCCTTACTATGGTATTTCGGCTCATACGTGCTTCCAGGAAGCATAAGGTCATAATTTCATTCGTGTTATTTCATATCTACACCAATACCTACCATGTTGTCCACAATTAATTCTAAACGAGCTAATCTTTTCATTTAAACGTAAGCTTTTTCAGAAGTCATCTCTAATGCTTTTTATTCAAATTCTCTCAGATATTAGGTTTGCCAGAGAGAAATAAACTGAATTTATGCCATTCTTGCATGGAGATAAGATATACGCACTATCTACTGACTCAATCTTCTTGAGTCTTCAAAACGAAGTATTTACAATCTTAATGTGGAGTGAAAACATAGATTCCTCCTCGTATCCTAAAGTACATGTGGGCGATTTGTTTCAAGGGGACACCGCATTTGCTTTGACCCTACTGATAAATTTCGCCTTGGCTCTAATGGAGTTATTTAGCCTAGGTAACCAAGCCACGTATCCACATTGCAGCTACTGTCGTTGGAATAATTGCCTCCATCTGATAGAAGCTCTAAGGCATTAGAGGGAGTTAATCTATTCTCTTAAGTCACATCTCTCACAAAGTTTACCCCAGAAAATGTCCATACTATAACTCGTATGATGAGTAATGATACCCGTACCCTTATATAAAGCAGTATGATCAGGCTTGAATACTTACGAGTTAATACCTGACATCCATCGAGGAACATAGCATGGAGAGGAAACAGGAAATGTTTGTCTTGGTAGTACGAACCCATAGCTTCCGGCCATTAGCTTCCCTTTAATATCAGGGAAAATTTTTAATAATCTAGAAATAAAATATCAATTTTCATAGAATTAATGTCAAGTTTAACTTTCCAGTACTCAACGCACATATTGAAAGATAGGGTCTGAAGATGTCAACTCGTTGACGAATCTAGTCGCATAAAAACCTGCTGTGGAAATTACTATTCTTTCTTTCAATATATCGATGTCCAATTGAACGAATATATTGCTGAATCCAGCTGAGAACCTGGGATAATTTAATTTCTTACAGGACATTTATCAAGATAGCATATCCATTTTAATAATTAGGTCACCCATGATTATGGGGAGGAATTGAAGAAATAAAAGACTAATTTTTCCCTAGCCTGTTTCTTCAATTATGGAGTCCCACCGCAAAGTCATTCCTTTCATTTGTATTTAATTGGTTTATTCTTTAATGCTGCATTTGTCGACGAAACATTTCTCGTGGTCATAAAGGGAAGATCTCCGGCTAAATATGCTGGAAATTAGTCATAACTTATTGAGTTTAGTAAGCAATGTGAAACCAGAATGGCTGAAAATAGCAGTTTTATTAAATGCGACCAATTGTAGAATTTGCCATATGCTTTGCGCGATTTCTGCGAAATTCTGTTTTCACTATAAATTACCGACATTAATTTATCTCGAAAATTCGTATTCGTGTTGGTATACAGTGCAACACTTTAACGCAATAATTGTATTAGTATTCTAATATCCTCCTAAAAATATAAACATAGTATACATTATAGCAAACACACTTTCTGCTAATTTTGAATATTGCCCTTTCATCACATTCATTTCTACGTCGAAATGCAACACGTTTCCTGCGATAAAGAAAATTACACACTCCTTTGACGCGCTGGCAAACATGCATCTCAGACGCAAAAGCACAAACTTCTCCAACGACTACATAAATGAGCGTCATAAAAGACCGAGTCCCATTGTCTCGCGAAGCCAAGAAAAGGGAAGGATTTGTCTTTGCAGTTTGGTCATAATAAGGTGTAGAACTCGCGGAGCTCTCTCGGCGGCTTAAGCGGGCAGTGTTGAGGCAACATATTCCCCGCGAGACGGAAGGGAGCTTAATTTGAAGGGGAAGAAACTGTATTACGATTGTAGCGCACCGTGAAAGAGCACGGCGGGCTTCAAGAACGGTCGGATAATGATAATTGCGCGGCACGATCCCGCTCCGGAAGCCGGGCTTTTTCTGCACGGATTGCTCGGCGCAGTGCAATTACCGAGCCCATCTATGGTGACCGTACGTTACCAGGTGGCGTTGCTCGAGGCAATTACATAGCGAGAGGCGGAATTCCAAAGCTTGAAGATGTTATCTATCAGGACAGTATTAATGGGCAGAGACAGGCGCGTGAAAAGAGCATGACGAGGAATGGAAATGGAAGAATAAATTAATTAGGGGACGGAGCGGAGAAAGAAATCTTCTTTAAATTTTCTCCAAGAGGATGAGCCCTTTATTTTTTGAGAGATAAAAGGGTTTTTCATGGCCGAGTTAGCTTACGAGGTGCTCCAATTTATCGCGGATGTTAGCAAGAATGGCTGAAGGAGATATTCATCATCATTAATGCTCCATCTTGTCCTAGGTCCGGATTTTCTCCGCTGAAGTTTGTTGTCCTTTCTTCTAATTCGCGATAAAACTACTTTTATTGTGTTTGGAAATTGTCTCTTTTTGTCCTTGGGTTTTTTCGTTTTCTTTTACAATCAGTTCCCTTGGAAACCCATCCCCTCGCTTCCTAGGGCATTCTTCTTTCGAGAGACGGTGATTGGTGAACGAACAGTTCTTACAGCGATCAAATCAGAAGAACAATTTCATGAAAGATCTAGTGTTCGGACAACGAGCACTGTACGGAGTAAATAGACGAAAAAGCAAAGCTAGGTATTTAAAAAAGGCAGTATAGTGTGCAAAGTGTCATTTATTTTCTCATGTAAGTAGTCTTTGTTAGAAAGAAATTAAACTATTTTTTAATTCACTTTTCGTTTCTTCAGAACGATTTAATCGATTTTACCTTAAAATCTGCGGCGGAACGATGAACGCATAACGAAAATTCCGGTTAAAGAACAGTATTTTCATCATTCTCTAGGAAAAACGGGCATGGGAAACGTCTGACCGGTCCAAGACTCGAGCCCGGGTCTTCCGCTTTTCGGGAGAATGCTCTCGCCATTGAGATATCTTGCAAAACAACTTGTTCTGGCAAGATCCTTTATCTAGCTGCACGACTTTTCTTGAAATACCATACTTATTGAAATACATACTCCCTTCCCTCGGGTCTTTTCACCAATTGTTTTTTTTAATCAATGTAAAAGATGGCAGTAGGTCGGGTAGGTAGTGAATGGCAAGCCTACTGCCTTACTGTATATGTAAATTGTCTGTTTCGACACGATAAAATGAATGAATAAACTCTTTATAAAGGCGAGGTTAGGCCAAGTTAACCTCTCTTCCACCTAACCTCAATTATTAATGCATAAGCTAATTTAATGTCTGTAATAGAAGGCGCATACACATGTTAGTGAGCACATTGAGAAAACGAGTCAATGAGAAAATAGTTTGATATTTATTTTGAATTACTCAACAGAATAAAGACAGTATCTCTACATCTTCACGCTCTCATGCATATTTCGGCGTGCTTTAAATGGGTCACGCACCCCTGAACTTGATTTCCTTGTTTAATATTGCCGTTTAAAAATTTATATTTCATTTCACCATTGGGCATATACGATCGATGGCAAGTCTACTGCCGTCTTTTACAAATCCTTGCAATTAAAAAGCAAATGTATGTATATACTGACGACTGCACATGAACATTATAATTATGAATCTCCTGGTATCACCTTCGTACCTTCCGATTGCCGTCAAAACCGATTTATCTTCATTCCGTATTTAATTACTCTGTTTATTTGCCCTTTCGAATGCTTAAAACTTTCATTCTAACGAAGTCACAGTTTCTATTTACCGTGACAATCAATTACAATCAATTTGGAACTATGTCGAGCACAGATATAAAGGTGTAACTGAGTTAAAGGTAGACTTGTAATAGTTAAAATGAAGCGGGATTAAACCCTACCCCATACTATGATAGCAGAACATCTTTAGATAGTAGTAGATGAACTCTTGGCAGTAGATCACCTACTAGCCGGTAGGTCAGTTATCGGAAGAATTTTGCATTTAAAAATGTTACTTATTAATTCAGAAACCGCACTTACGTATAGTTACATCTCCTTTAACTTTCGTCTCCCTCTGATTATTAAATTACGTTACGTTCGAACCCGTATCACCCAAACGAATGCAAAAATATCCCAGGCAACCTTAGATCGAATTAAAATACGCATCTACCGCGTCCAAAGATAATTGCATAAAGAATCAGAATGGCTCGTCGAGAAAAAATACTGCCCACTGTTTGCAAAAGCCCTTACGAATCCGTTGCAAGGAGCTGCCGTAATTGTATCACGCCGCATTCAAAAGGGCGACCCTTTTTTCTCCCTCTTAATTTCAAACCCTTTGTTCCCTTCAAGATTCCCTTTCATGTCGGAGCTTTCCAATATTGTCCTTTTTGTCCGAGTCGCTTACTATTTAACTCGGGCTCTTTTATGAAACCGTTCTCGCCTCCCCACCCTCCCCGCTGGATAACCCACACGCAGGCGTGATTTAGCCTCGTTGTCGAAAGCAGACTTTCTCTCTGTACTGCACTTTCTTTTTTTTCCTCAAAGCTGGAAATGGCGGATATTTGGGCACGTGCGTGTGCGTTTGACCTTACAAGGACTTGGCAGCAGGGTCATAATTTCTCGGATGTCGCCCCTCTCCTCTCTGTATCCTCATCTCCAACCCCTCTTTCATCCCCTCTTTGTCAGATCCGTATCCAAACTCAATTATCACCGAGCCATAAAAGAGAGAGACTCGAAACCGTCCCTTTCTCCCGTTTTTTTCCCTACCCTCTCACGAAATTCCCTTTCTATCATCAAATATCTATCGAGGACTAGGCGATCGTTCTTTCAACCGGTCTTGGAACGTTCGAGATGTTTTCGATCCGATTTCTTCTGTCAGCGTGTCTGTTAATGGGTGAATTGAAATAATGCTGAGTCGAAATTCATCGTTAGTACGGTTTATACCTATAAACTTGTTTGTGGCATTCAATCAGAATCAACTAAATGAATGCTATTATTTAGTATCAATACCTTTATTTAGTAACTATACCATTACCTAGTTTGAGTCACGAACGAGACTAAGAAGAAAGTAAAAGAACGGTACACATTTTTCTGTCTTGTGCAAAACACCAAAATAAGAATATACTATATATCAATGTATGGTAACAGGCTCTCCTTCGACTACCGATTCACCATTCTTTATGTAATACGTACCAGGGCCATACTGTATATAGTTATGTCATTTATTCTCCTTTGACAGTTTTGTGATATTTATGAAATGTCATGTTTCTAGAAAAGTTTAACCATGAAAGCAGTTTGTTTTGGTAGGAAAAATAAAAAACAGGAACCACTTTTCTCAGGAAACTAGATCATATTTAATGTAAAAAAAACTCTGAAAAATACAAAACGCAAACCCAAAGCAAAAACATGCACGACTAGTTTACATGATGCTTATGTGTCCAAAGTAGTCGTGTCTTCCTTTTATTTTGGCTTTTGCGTGGTGTTTTGAAGTGCTTTATATTAAATAGTATCTAGATTCCTGAGAATTTTCATTTCTGATTTTTTTAATTTTTCCTACCGACATGGTTTACCACAAAGTGACTTGTCCGTCAGTTGACTTTATTCAATTCGTTTTGTTCCACTAACGAGAAAATACAATTGAAGTAAAGATAAATATATTAATCCAAAGAATAAATAATCCAAAGAAACACTAAGAGGTTAAAATGAACTAAAAAATAATAATAGATATAATTTGATGAGTCGTTAACAGTAAATATCGCTTAGTTTGTGATTCGCACTTCTGTATTTGAAATTTTTATACTTTCTTGCCGGAAACTTGCTGTCGTTTGTCTCCGGCTAGCCGCTCAAGATTAGGTGATAATAATTGATAACATGGAGAAAACATGCCATTAGTTAGTCTTACAATTTGAGTTATTTCATTAAGTATGTGTTTCGAAGCAGCGTAGAAGTTAGGTGGCATTATTTTTAACCTGATTATTTATGTCTATGTCTATGTGTATACCCTGCTAGCCACCTTTCGGCGTGTGGCAGGGGGTGCATGCACCAAGACTCTATTTACCTAGTCGATTACTTTCGCGTATCGTTCGCGGAAAAAACGAATTCTTGAATCGGTTCGTTTTCGCATCTATTTCTCTTATTTTCCTCGCTGTATCGGAGCGGCCTATATAGCAGGGAGGGCGCATTATGTCCGCGACGTCTTCCGAGAACGTGGTTTCTCTGAACTTATTTAATAAATTTATCCTTAGTGTTAATCTTCTTTTTTCTAATGATTCCCATCCCGCGTTCTTGAGCATCTCAGTAACGCTTACTGATTTATCATAGCAATTCTTCACGAAACGTATCGCTTTTCGTTGCACCTTTTCTATTTCTCGAATACAGCACTTGTCGGCTGGGTCCCATATACTACATGCATACTCAAGGTGAGGCCTGACTAACGCGAAGTAACAACGCTCGCGGACTTTTTCTTCGCTTCTTCCGACTATTCTCTTAACAAAACCGAGTTTCTTAAAAGCCTTTCCACATATGTTATGGATGTGGGCACTCCATGATAAGTTATTAGTAAGGGTCACTCCTAGATATTTCACCGATTCTTCCGTTATTAAGTTTTTCCCTTGGAGGCTATACGAGTAATCTTTAGTTATCGATTTTCTTTCAAAGAAGTTAATTACTGAACATTTATCTACATTTAGCTCCAATTGCCAATCATCGCACCATTTTGCAATTTTATTTAAGTCATTCGAAAGGATCAATCTATCCTCTTCTCTCTCAATCTCTCTGTAAATTACCGTATCGTCCGCAAATATCCTAACTTTACTATCGATTATTTTGCTAAGATCGTTGATATATATTAAAAACAGTATCGGCCCGATTACGCTTCCCTGCGGGACGCTTGAGGTTACCTTAACTAGGTTGGAGCTAATTCCATCAAGTACTACGCGTTGCTCTCTGTCGGAGAGGAAGTCTTTTATCCACTCTATTACTTCTGCATTGATGCCCGCAAGTTTTAATTTGTACAATAATTTTTGATGGGGGACCTTGTCGAATGCTTTCCGAAAATCTAAAAATATCGCATCGACTTGCTTTTTAATTTACTCCTAAATGAGAATTGATTAAAAGGAAGAATTCAAGCAGAAAAGATTACTCTTGTGCAGACCGTCGAACCCGAACCAAACCGAGACCGTAACCTAAAAAAGGAAACCTTATTTTATCTGGATTGAAAACCGAAACGATTAAACTGTAAATCTTGAACCCGTTATTATTTACGTTCAACTATTTTGTTACTAACAGTGCACATTTTACTTAAGGTTAACTGGAGCAAGGTTTATTAAGCATTTTTAAAAGCGAATTGCAACTAACTATCTATAAGTTTTATTCTTAAATTTAGTGTAATATTATGTAAATTAAAACAGCTAGAAATAATATAATGAACCTTCAGAATGATGTAATGATGCATTTTCCGGAGCAAAAGAAATGTTCGAACCGGTTCGACGTTGGCAGAATGAGCGAAAACGGAACCTAAATTTTTTCTTAAACTGGAGCAAAAACTGAAACAAAAGATAATTGGTTCGAAGCCCTGCTATTGTGTGGTCTATAAAATCGGAACTCACCTTGACATCATGGACTGCATTCGGCCTGAGGGGCGCCAATTTTACACTCCTGCTATAACTCATAAAACCATCAGAGGTCACTCTTATTGAGCTCTTTCGTTATTTCACTCAATATAACAACTAAATGTGAAACAATGAATTAAATTCCCTTGAAAGTTATACAGTTTTTCCGGCCTCAGTGTCGGAATGGTTAGTGATTAGCTTTCTAACACTGAGGTATCGAGTTCGAGTCCCGGTTAATATGGTTTTCCGCGCTTGGGCATGGAAGTTTGTGTTCATCGTTCTGTGGTAGTCCAGATGATCAATAAGAATAAAATTGGGGGTTTCTGTTTCCGTTAAAGAAATGATAAATTAATACATTTATTTTTGGTCGTGCAACAATGAAGAAATAGCGACGATTACCAATGATTCAGTGAATAGCAATGATTCCACTCTATCGGATATCCCTTCTGAAATTTTTAACCAAGCTTTTGATTAAAGGGATGTTCCCATTGCAAGTTTTATAACTACTGATTCTATAGTTTTAGGAGAACATTCACGCATACAAAACCACACTCAGCATAGCTGAACTGCCCATTAAGAAACATTGGGAAGTAAACATTGATTATTCCACGCTAGTTGGGGCTCACTCGACTCTCGGTAAATAAAATACGTAGATAGTCATAGTAGCGAGCGTTGTTACTTCGCGTTAGTCAGGCCTCACCTTGAGTATGCATGTAGTGTATGGGACCCGGCCGACAAGTGCTGTATTCGAGAAATAGAAAAGGTGCAACGAAAGGCGATACGTTTCGTGAAGAATTGCTATGATAAATCAGTAAGCGTTACTGTTATGCTCAAGAACGCGGGATGGGAATCATTAGAAAAAAGAAGATTAACACTAAGGATAAATTTATTAAATAAGTTCAGAGAAACCACGTTCTCGGAAGACGTCGCGGACATAATGCGCCCTCCCTGCTATATAGGCCGCTCTGATACAGTGAGGAAAATAAGAGAAATAGATGCGAAAACGAACCGATTCAAGAATTCGTTTTTTCTGCAAACGATACGCGAAAGTAATCGACTAGGTAAATGGAGTCTTGGTGCATGCACCCCCTGCCACACGCCGAAAGGTGGCTAGCAGGGCATACACATAGACATAGACATAGCGAGTGACGCATGAAAATTTCGTTATTACTCACTCTACATTCTTCTATGAAACGTGACAGTGATCGAAGCATGGTTAACGCACCCCAAGTAAATTAAAACAGCTGAAAATGATAAAACGAACTTTCAGAAGGATATAATGATGCATTTTTTCCCGACGGAGAAAAATTTTCGAACATTTTTAAGGGTCTTAGTAGCAAAAATCTCCCCCTTACAACCCAGGTTCTGGAATAAATTATCACTTCCTTTCTCCCGATATACGGCAGTGGAACACCTCGCGGAAATTCGAGCAGTCCCTCCATTTCAAGCCTCGAGTAGACAGACTACGCGAAGAAGCCGTTGTTTGCCCGCGTATGAATCCGATGCAAATCTCCCAGATCCACGGATGCATCCTAGTGATCCCAAACAGCCTCCTCTCTTCCCGATGCGTGTATACGCTCCATCTTACCTCAACCAACGCTTCATCTGAGGCGAAAGACACCTGCTCACCCCTTCCCCGCAATCAGAACACGGAGCTCCAACCACCCGAGACATCCACTCATTTTCACGTTGCATTCCGGGGCCCCTCCAACGATTTCCAATGCGAATTTGCACTTCCGCTGGAGCCCAACTGGGGCGGGAGATGTCATCTTACTCGCTGATGATTTCAGGAGCGCGTACCCCTGATTGTAAGGGTATCGTCGCCTCGACCCTTGTGAACCCCCTCTATTGAGCGTGCATGCTCGTCCGGGCAAAGCAAACGCGATTTCGCATAATCACGTCCTACGAAGATGCATTGAGGCGCTCCCAAGGGTGTCACGTAGACGGATACCTGTTCGTTTCCTACAAAAACAGTGCGCGAGGAATTCGGACGCGTCCTTTCCTCAATTTTAAGGGTTACTAGGAGTTTTCCGGAAGTTGGGGAGGTGATGAGGGGGGTTCCGACTAGTTGGTTGTTATGGCCTACTTCGACATTATTAGATTTTTTATTGTTGATCTGAAAGTAGTGCAACACTTGACAGAAAGATAAAAATGAGCGTCCGTTATGAATTTTTTCTTGGGTCATACCCAACGACATCGAAAAGAAAACAAAACATAAGTAAGTATCTTGTTTGCTTTCATCAACGCAACACTAATATAAAGCAGATAGATGGGGAAACTTTAGGATGCCTCTCCGGAAAACCTGGCAACCTTCGACCTGCGACAACTTTCAGCAACGATTTGTAAATTGCTAAAGAAGATGATCGCGAGTAAACATATCAAGTATTTTACTTAAGTAGAATACATTTAAGAATTGAGTGCAAAAACTAAAAGAGTGTAGTAGATTGAATTGTTACCACTGATAAACTCAAAACACTACTCATGTCCTGCTTTGCCAAGAATCAAGACGGCTGAAATTTTCTCTACGTGACATCACACTTCTTTACTTGAAAGCAAATTAATAATTTTGTGTTTTCAAACAAGAGTTCGGTGAAAATCGGTTACACGTTGCTTAGTTAAGAGTATCTTTTCCTTTGGAGATACTAGGCCTTCAGAGATACTTGGCATATTGTGGTAGTAGTATTATTACCGTTAAAAGTGCTTCGATAACTACGGCCAATTCGCACATATGGGCCCCCATTGAGAATCGAACCCGCGACCGCTTCCGCCAAGGGCGAACGAGTAGCCCACTTGTCTATCTGGGAGCCGCTTTGCATAATATATAGAGTAAAATTATTTCTCTAACTAGAACAAAATTTTAAGAATAACATTGTGCTGACCCTTTATGATAACTTTCTAGTATCCCTTTCTACTTTTACCATTCTCTCCTTGTCCATCCGTATTACATATCAACTTTATCCTCGTGTTCTGTTATTCATCCAGTCATTCAAATGCCCTTTTCTTGCGCATCTCGAAATTAAGCACTAACGATATTAATGTTTCTATTTGAAACTGTACTTTCAAGTGTAGTGTTACCTTTGGTACTGTAATTGTGAAATCCGGGTCGTTGAATATGACTCGAAGAAAGTTGTTTACGTAGAAATAATGGAGAAAATTTACACAACCCTATGGTTCATACTGATTCCTTAAGTAAGAATAAATAGAATAGACTATAAAACTGCAAGATAAACACGGTAAGGAACCCAAAAGACATTCGTTCAGATTATCCGCTTTATTTTTAGTATTACGACAGTATTTTCTTCTTACTTTCGCTGGGCGCAACCACTTACCTTAAATCTTTAGAATTCCCTCATTGTTTCTATAAACGATGTACGTTGAGAATAAACAATGAGAAGTGGTAATAGAAAGCACGCTTTGCCTTCCATACATTTGCAGAAGTAACCACGCCCTAAACGAATTACATTTACCATTGCTTTAGAGTTTTACTCAATTCTCTCTTCCCCACTGCTGAAAAATTGTCCTCCTTTCTAGGAAATATACACGAAGAAAAATCGTTTTACCCTTTTCTCTAGCTTATTCTCTCTTTTGCATACCATTTCCTTTTTCCAGAAGCATTTTCTTGGCTTGTCTCGTAGCAGAAGTAAAATATCTTTTGCGTGTACAATTGCGTCACACGACAAAAATACGACTGACAAATATTCCGCCCAGAAAACTGAATGGAAAGCATTGTGAAAGCCATATTCGTATAAATTGAGCCCGTGGATATGAAATATGAAATTTTAATTCTAACCTTTCGTGATGAAAGAAAGTTAATAGTACGACTCGAGGTTGGTATTTATTTCCTCTGCGATATGAATTTTTTTCTGGTTATTAAAATTTTACTTGTAATACTTATCCTTGCCTGAAAAAGATAGGAAAGGCAGATATAAGGTAAAGAATTTGAAATACGAACTGTATTTTAATAATTGACAGAAAATTTAAGCAAATCATTTTTAATTTCTAGGGCTGCGTAAATGTAATTTTCTCGAGAAACTGCCTTTGAGTTTCAAAGCCAGAACACTATTTTTTGACGAAAACCATTCCATCTTGCTTGGCATAAACTTTGGTTACAAAGAACGCCCCACATTTAAGGAAATTTAATTTCTCGTCGCTATCTAGGATTTATTATATTAGAAAAGTCAGGGACGGAATTTTCAATGTTATTTTTCCTTTCAAGTATCGAATATTCACGACGAAATTTTGGTTCTGACACAATTAAATTCATTTGGATTTCCGAAGTGTATTTCTAAGGCATTCCCAGCGTGAAATCTCAGCATCTTTCCTTTTGGAAGGACAAATTCAAAATCCACGTATATTTGGTTCCTTTATACTTTAAATTAACGGTAGAGGAAGGATGTTTTGAATATTGAATGAAAAATCCGACTTTTCCACTCTGCGTGAATGAAGGGTGTATTCCCATATGGAAATGTAATCAAGGATTGTTATATCCGAATGAATTGCATTGACAAGGGCTTGAACATGAAAATTTTAAAAATCATTCAGCTATAAGTAAAATCAATTGTGGCAGGCGTTGCAGAGTGAAAATCTATTTCAAGCATATGTTAGAATAAATTTAAATTTACATTTTTCCACACATCTATTTAAAGTAAGACCGGTTTCTGTATAGATCGGCTATCATCAGGTGAGGAAAATTAACAAAAACGTATACCTAAATAGGAAAATAGAGGGTTGGGTATGGTGGGTTGTAAGGAAACGAAGAGGCAGGAAGAAGGGTTGAGAAGAGGAAGTGCTCTAGGAGTTAGGGAATTGTGCTAGAGGTACGGGAGCTTTCCGAGGGATAATGGTTAGTCTTATCTATGAGAGTTTTTTGGAAGGGTACGTAGGAGTAAGGGAGAGTAAGGTACAGGAATTATTTCGCTAATGACTTCCCAGAAACAATTTTATATACTAAAATTTTCCTTGGCTCATTCATTCCTAGGAAATTCATTTTTGTCCGTTTATGGTGGATGTGAAGGATTTCTGGTGTAAAAGGAGAGGAGCGGTAGAAAAGGTTAAGGTGTTGTGCAAAGCGGGAGGCGGGAGAATTGGTTAGAAAAGATTTCATATGTTCCTTAACATGGATATTAAATTTCTGCCAGATGTAATTTTCCTCACTTAAAGATGGTCAATCTGTGCTGAAAATTTTTAAGTATATTTTCTCGCCTTGATAAAGACCTGAATATGGAATATAAAAATGTCAGTTCGGATTCTTAAGTACCTATGTGATTGAGCTTTGAGCTTAATTAAATAAAGCACAAACCTTTCTTTTCTATCGATGAACTTTTAAATTCCTCAAAAAAGTTATTTTTCTTCTTCTCTGTACACAGAATCAAGGATACGATTCTACATCGTTCTGCATGTGCCATTTAGTTTAGCAACTCTCCTTCGTTCTTATGTTGAATCTTCAAACATTCCATGTAGATTTCTGGCAATTCCCAGTCAAAACCATACTGAAATACCACATTAAAAAGTCAAACTCTTGACCTCTATTTCACAAATTAAACATCGCTGTTCAAATAGAACTAAAAAGAGAGTCACCATCCCTAGTAGAGTACGGTCCTACCTTTCAGAAATTAATGGGCTGCCCATTCACTGACATACGCAAGCAGATCTGTCCCTATCACACCGCTGATTCCTACCAAGGATACCGGTCCAGTAACTACCGAAAACTCATCTTTTTGCCCCACTTACCTTCCCTTCGGAGAACGGCTTTCCCATTCTCCTAAGCTTCCTGTCCTGCTTACTATTATGTGTATTCATCGCGGGAATCCTAGTCCCTTCCCAACCTTTCGTCTCCCGAGGGCATTCACTTCGCCGACTCTCCTTAAATGACATGAATTATGCCTTCTGAAACCATCAACGCTCTTTTTCACGAACAGACTCGGCGTCTTTAAGAGCATAACCGAGCTATCCCAAGACTCTGATTACTCAATCTTAACGCCAGTCAGTGGGAGGAGTCAGCGAACGTATTTGCGGAAGCCTTAATTGAAGGCTTACAAAGGGGAATTATGCGTCAGAGAAGTTCGGGTCGAAGATTGTCGAATTTGGATGTTGGAGAGGCAATTTACGGAAGAGGAAGTTTGAGAAGGGTGTCGGCGTGGAAGAGGGAAGTGTCTGAGAGGTGCTGGCGAACGGTGTCGAGAGATTGACCGTCTTTTCGACGGCCTGTAAACGGTTCCATCGACCTATAATCCATTGCTTTGACACCATTTGAATAAAACTTGGTACATGCGTCTATAACTCTATAAGTGAATCTTATAAATAATGTCGAAAGTTTGTATGTGTGTGAATGTTCGCCGAAAACTCAAGAATAAATAGTCCGACTTTACAACTGTCAGTGTTTAATGATAAGTAAATGTCCCCTACGCAGATGAGAGGCTACCTGTTAATTGCCTGATGGTCTCCGAACCGACACCGAAGTATCAAAGCGTTACCATTAAAATGCAAGTAAAATTTAAATTCATCCTTTGCGGGCTTCACTTCTAGTAGTAGTATTGTTAAAAGTGCTTCGTCAGCTTACATAATTTTGTACGTAGGTTCCCTCCGGGAATCGAATCCGGGACCGCTTTCACCGAAGTCGAACGCGTTGCCAACTTGGCTATCCGGGAGCAAAGGGCTTAACTTCTTTTTCCAAAATTAAATAAAATAGAATAATTGTACGAAACCAAGACAAACACTAAAGGCAATAAATTGAATAAACATTCTTAATCTAGTCATAAAATAGCTTTTGATTTGAAATTGTGAGAGTTTTGATAAAATAGATGTGCATTTTGTAAACGTTTATGGTTGTAAACAATTCGTCCCCTTGGTAACAAAGCCTGCTGTTAAATCCGAGTCCATACATTTCCCCATAGTAATACTTGGAGAATTTAGATTTTAAAAGTAATGACAAGAATTTACAATAAAATCCAATAAGAATACATTTTGCGTTTACGTTTACAAATCGTTGAGTCAACTACCAATTAGGAATGTTTCTTAATCAGCTTGCTTTTGCTTATTGCAATGGTAACACTCATCATTTAGACGCGGAAAAAATAAGCGATTTATGAGTGCAGGTACAGAAAAGGAAAAATCTTGGAGGACATTTTCTAGGAGATTTTATTACCGAAAATGAGGTGCACAAAGAAAACTTTCTTTACTTGAAAACATTACCGAGTTACAGAGCGGTTTAAAATTTATATTCTAATTATGCATGTATTTGTATTTATTCTTTTTTGAGGACTTCATTTGGTCAGTTTCTCTATTTTTATTTGCCATTCTCAATTATTAAACTGCTTTCTTTGCAGATTCCACGTACACATTCAAAATTGAACGTTTTTCCGTCAACGTTATCTCGCAAACGATTACACTGCAAACTGTACTTTTGGTTAAGTAAATAGCGATTCCTCCATCTCATTAGTAACATTAATTATCTAATGTTTCCTTGAGAGTTCAGTACGTTGCAATTAGCATAGTAATTATCGGTTTTTATTCCCCCGTTGACAATCAACGGGAATTTCGACTGGTTGTCGATATAATTCAAAAGAAACATGAGTTTATCCATATTTCATTCCAAGGAAGACCAAAAGCTGTCTTCGTCCACCAAAACATTACTAGCAATAACATGACCGATTTATAGGATGTACCTCATCTTGGGGCTATTCAGGTATCCTCAAAATCGTTCGTTTCAAACGAAGTATTTTTTCGGTGAGCGAAGTCAGTTTTTGATTTCCTTTGAATGAAAGAAAATGGAAAAAAGAAGATGATTCGCTCCAAAAGTACGTTCTATAGCCGTGATGCAATTTTCCATGATTACAGTTCCTAAAATCCTGATATTTTGAACAGTTCGAGAATCCGAAACGGGAAATTGTGTCTCCCGAGAATTCCCGGGAAATTCCGTGTCGTCTTTTTCATTCAATTTTCGTTCATCATTGGTAAGAAAGACTAATACCAACCGTTTCTTTTGCAATAGACATGTTGATTATAACGTGTAATATTTGTGAAAGAGATTCTGGCTCAATTTCCGACTGGGGTCATGATGTGCAACAAGCTACTTGAAAAAACTTTGAAGTAATTCTAATATTATGATTCTGGATCAAGAGTAAATTGAGGAAGCCAATAAGGCGAAATGAGAGTCAGTACCTTGGCCACTTTCGTCCGTTACAATTCCTCTTAGCTACATCATCGTCCTAGACGGGTTTAAGCGTCTTAATGTTGATCTCATAGGTTAGAGCAATTGGTTTGAGCAACCTCCCAGCAAATGTCTATGTCTATGTAAGTACCCAGCAAGCCGCCTTTTGGCGTGTGGCAGAGGGTGCAACATAACTTTATATCCTTAATCGATTACTTTCGCGTATCGTTCGCGGAAAAAATGAGCTCTTGAATCGATTCGTTCTAGCGTCTATTTCCCTGTTCTTTCTCGCAGTATGAGAACGGCCTAGATAACTTAGTGGACGCAATATATCTGCTACATCATCTCTGAACGTGTTTCCTCTGAACTTATCCAGTATATTGATCCTTTGATTAAATCTTGTAACTTATAATGGTTCCCATGCTGCGTGCTGAAGCATGTTTTACGTTCGCATATTTATCATAGCAATATTTTACAAACTCTGTCGCCTCTCGCCGTAACTATTCTAATTTCCAAGTACTACACATCGACAGGGTCCCATACACTATACGAAAGGTCAAGATGAGGCGTAATTAACACGAAATAATATCGCTCTCGAATATTCTCTTCGCTCCGATCGACTATTCTCTTAAGGAATTCGAATTATAGATAAGGATTCTCCATGTTAAGTTATTCGTGAGGGTTACCTCAAGCCATTTCACCGATTCTGCCGTTAATAAGATTATTCCACGAAGACCGGACGAATAGTCATTAATAATAGAGTTACTTTCGAAGAAGTTAACTACTTAACATTAGTCTACATTTAGCTGTAGTTGCCAATCATCGCACCATTTCATAATTTTATCTTAGTCTTTCGACATGGTTGATCTATCCTCTCTAATCTCTATTTCCTTGTAAATTACCGTGTCTTCCGCAAATATCCTTTTAAATGATAGATTCTGGTTCAAAACCCGGCCACAGCACACTTATTCTTCTTCATTTCTCTCTCTTTGATTCGATTGTAAAAATGACCGTTATTGGACACCAAAGATACAGCGAGAGTTTAGACACCAGATTAAGTCACTTGGATGCAATGATACAGAGAGTAGCTGCGTACTAAAAAGGGTCGACGGTTAATTGAGTCAGGAAATCCCAGAAGTACCGGAATGTCATGAATATTGTGGATCTCTAGCTCAGGGCGATACACAGGGTCATCTCGGCACGGATGAGATGTTTTGCTCCCCATGGAATTGGCGTTTCCCTTTAAGGAAATGATAATCATAATAAAGATGTGATTTTCCTGTTCTTTTGTGTAAATTTTGATTGCGATGGGAGAATTTGTGTGATTTATTACGAATGCAACGTTTTCTTATTTTCTATTCTAAGTGAGTAGCCTGAAAAGGAAAAGGCTAGTAATGAAATAACGAATGTATGCCTTTACTATTATGTTTATTTTTCCACATGATATCCTTTCAGACATATGCACTCATTCCAACGATATTTTAACGCCATTATGCCGTATTTGTGGTAAATCTCCGTATTATCTTCTTTATATCCCTCTACAGCTACCATCGCCCTTTGAAATCGGCCATATTTTTGTTAAAATGCTTCAAGTACTGATCAAAGGAATTCGTTTTCGATCTCATTGTATGGTGGAGCCGTTAATGTAGTGGCAATCTATTATGAAATGTTAAAAAATATTCTAATTTTTACTTTACATCACATAGTTAGAATTTATTAAGAACAAAAATTTCTGTTTCTATAGTTTTTGGTCTGTTGTGAGGAACCACTGAACCCATCTTGCTCGGTTTCTCATGCGCAATATCCATGCAAAATTTAACCCACGTGTTCTTTCGAACTCCATATGGACTAACAAATTTCAGCCCCTTAAATCCACCAGCCATCCAATAACATATTGCACACTTGTACAACAATTTCTGATGCTGTAACATCTGTACGTTCTTCACGTGGAACTTCTTAAAGGCTCGAACGAACGTCCAAACAAACTTTTATAAACTCGAGCGAAAAAACTCATTTGGCGTTAAACCTTTTTCTACAAACTCTTTACCAGGCACGAAATTTTTAATTTTCCTCATTTTAGGAAGAACAATCAACATTCCCAATTGTAATAAACGCAATGTTCAACTACATAATTTTGATTCAGCTTGTGACAGATACACCGACTCAAGACATAAATGTTACCGATAGTGAAAAATATGTGGTCGAAGCCCTGACTTGTTCAGACCACTCTTGAAAGAGCTGTTTCCCTGTTTACTGACTACTTTGTCTCGGAATTTTGGTCCGAAGAGAAGCAAAAGATTCCGAAAAACGGGAAAAATTTCCACACGCAAGCCTTACTTACGATGAGTAGGTCAGTTATCCGTCATATTGTATGCACACATACTCCGAACTTTCCGAACCCTTGGTTCATTNTCTATTTGCAGGCTCTCAATGACGAGGATTACCTGACGATCCGATATGAATATTGCCAATGAAACGAGTGCCTCTGATAATAACAATTAGCAATAAGATAATCTAATTTTTAGAATTGATAATGTTATTACAATTAGTTTAACGAACCAATGCTAAGTTTAGATATTTAATTTCATATCGTAACTGTAACATATAAACCTACATTCTTTGTATTTTATAGTTTATAATTCGATTTTCATCTTTGTTCTCATTCTTGATTACCTTAAATTTATTGTCCTTATATGAATTTACTGTACTTTCGCGGGTTTTATTCACTCCCCTTCTCTGTGGGTGTTTTCCTGCTGTGGAGATTTTTTTCCTAAGTTACTACTAGGTTTTTACATCCTCAAATTCTTCTTAAGTGTTTCTCTCTATTTCTTTTTACAAATTTATTCATGTTTTAATAATAACATTGACGACAGGTAGTGAAAAATATGTGGTCGAAGCCCTGACTTGTTCAGACCACTCTTGAAAGAGCTGTTTCCCTGTTTACTGACTACTTTGTCTCGGAATGTTGGTCCGAAGAGAAGCAGAAGATTCCGAAGAACGGGAAAGATTTCCACACGTAAGCCTTACTTACGATGAGTAGGTCAGTTATCCGTCATATTGTATGCACACATACTCCGAACTTTCCGAGCCCTTGGTTTATTAGCCGAGTCAGAAAAACAGCGAAAATTAATATCGGCCAGCAGACTCGTTAGCATGGTAATTCGTCAGCTCATCTCTTACGTCAAGACTTAAATTATTTGCACCACCAAAATAACTAGGCACAGATTATTGATCGGGAATATTTATTTAGGAATGCATTTCCATTGCATATCCCTAAAACAGGTGGTTTAATTGAAAAATACCCACTTCACCGGTTAAAGAAGATGCAGAGAAAATACATTAAATCCGGATTTTATATGTGGTCGAAAGGAAACATTTTCTCTTAAACAATCCGTACAGTTTTTCACGTGGTTGATGGCGAGTGTTTTGTGTATTTATGAGTGCTTTCAACAAAAAAAAACCGCAAAGAAAATCTACAAGCTTCGAAAGATTAGCTGCCGATATGTGTCGTAGAAGGATGGCAGAAGTTAAAAAAAGCTCGATGAAAATCTAAGAGAACCTGTAATCGAATTCTGGTGTCCCGCTTTTCTGGGTGATTGCTCTAGCCATTGATATATCTTGCCAGAATATTTACAGTGGCTCGTCTGAACGTGTTCCGAAGTATGTCAGTGAAACAGATTAGTGGTTAGGCTAATTTCTTTTCAATTAAATATTAATTTTAAATATCGAAATTACAAAACAATTCCATTTAATTATGATATAACTCTTTAAATACCACATCATAATTAAAGTTATTAACTTTGCTTTTAAAATGAATTAAAATTGAATTAAAATGTTTAATTAATTTTAATTCATTGTTAATTATAGTGATTTATTTTAAACTTTAATTCGTTGTATTTTTATTGATATAAATTGATTATTGATTTAAAATTGTTATTCATTTTCCCTCAAATTATTAGGTTCTGTTTCAGACCGCGAAAAACCTGTAGACACGATTAATCTAGGAAGTTTTGCTTCGTAAGGTGTTGAATAGAAGAAAAATACAGAAACAAAATTTTGAGATGGCCAAACTAGACAAAGAGAAATGTGTGGAGATAGAGCGGTCGCGGGATACCAAACCGGAGAGAGAAACTCGAGAAACCGCCTTATCATAGACCCTACGCGAAATACGTGAGAGAAAATACAGTTTTCAATGAAAGGCGCTGAGTGTATACGAGCAATGGAGGAGGAACAGAGGAATTGGATTGGAGCAGACAGAATGCGGTGTGCGTAGCGGTTTTCTCGGCCCCGGAATGAAGGGAAAGAAGAGTGGGAGAGAACACCGGTTTTTAGCGTAGAAGGGCATATCTTAGGGCTGGATTTTGAAGTAGTGGCGGCTTTAAGAGGGGAGAGTGAGGCCCTTCTGGATAACTGTGGAAGGCGTTGAATTGAGGTTCTCGAAACATTAACTATTCAGGAGAAGCTGCGCTACACACGAGGGCAGCCGCACGTATTCCTAACCGACATCTCCCTCCCTTTCCCTTAAGCCGGTGTTCCTTGCTTTGTTACCCCGCCATACACACACCCACACGGCAAAACATAGTTAACCGTCTCCGAAATAGACAATATGTTATCTGGAGGAAGTCGAACCCTCGACCTCCTCTCCCCGGCCCCCTTTGAGAAGACGGAATAATTAGGGGTACGAGGTTAGCCCCTCCCATTTCCCTTGTCTCGCAAATGCGACTAATTCCTCCCATTGCGAAGTCGAGACCGGATCCGGGGTGGGAATGTTCCAATCATTAGCAATTTGTCCTGTGCGAAATCCGGTAAGTAATTTTGGCGGTGTTTTTGATCGTTAATCGCAGGCGGAGTTGAGTGCGTAGGGAAAATATCTAGACTTCGCTCGTGACTGTCATGTGTCGTCTACAATGAAATTGCGTTCTCCCTTGGCGAATTAGAACCGGGAGCTGAACTGTCTCAGAACTTGGAAGAAATTAACTATGCCGTAAGCTTCAGGAATAGGCTCCCCCGAAATGAAACTGTTTTCATATTAAATTAAAACTGCGGGTTTGGTGGAAGTTGATAATTGTATTAAAACACGTATCTATTGATAGAATACATACACGTATCACGAAAAAGATGAGAAATTAAGAGAATGGCAATAATGCCAGATTTTTAACAAATTTAATTTAAGTGTGCAAATGATTGAATCCTTTTCTCGAGATACACATATGATCTTTAAGGTCTATGATTGTAAAGCCATGAATAATATATATAAAGTATCAATCATCACTTTCACTTTTGATATGTTCCCTTAGATATTAGACTGTTCTGTTACTTGTAAGTATTATCTCGTAAGAGTGTTATAAACCGATTTAAATGGAACAGACCATGCATACCATACTAACAGCTACTTGAACTGAATCTTATGTTTCTATAACTTATGTTGATCACAAAATAACATTTTAAGATTCTTCAAATACGCAGCGTTAGAAGGAATTCCATCAGTTACTTTCGGCTCGACAAAACGAGCTTTTCTCTCAGTATTAGTTTTGTTTGAAAGTTTATTGATTGATATCCTTAGTAAGAGCTTAATATAGTAATTAAATACTTTGTCAGCTGAAGACATTTCGTACATAGTGACTCCCACCGAGAATCGAACCCGGAACCGCTTTCACCTAAGACTAACGCGCTGCCACTGGGCCACTCGGGAGCTATTAGCCTGTTTCAGTGACCAATGCGCCTGTGAGTTATCCATTCGAGTGAATTTAGTTAAGATAAATTTCCCAATTATTTGTTTTAAAAAGTTTAGATTTAGAAACGCTTAAAGAAGAGATAGACGCTAGAATTTTTCCACACAGACGTGTGCCTATGTGCACACTACTTACAATGGAAACCGAATAAAACGAATACGAATAACATGAAATATTGGTTAGCACGATATTCACCATTCGTCCCATCCGTATCTTATAAATCTCAATGTATATCAGTTTAATAAGAAATGCTTAATACGAAGTCATTTTATAGTCCACAGAAATAATATTCCCACTAAATTCTCCGGTTAACAAGAATCGGCATTAATGGTGCGATTTCAATCAGCACGATTATCTTTAGCAATCCCCTCTCATTCAGGGTTGGTTCGCTTTCGTTCGACACCGTCTTTCCTATTTACATTCGACACAATTATCCTTCCATATTTTAAATCATGCTTCAATTTCTTTTGTAATTTTCAAAAAAAAACTACCGTATATACTCGAAAATAACCGCCCTTCGAATATAACCACCTCCTTTGTTTTGGGCTGACAAATATAGGTAAAAAACAAGTACGCGAATATAAGTGCGCGTGAAAAGTGAATTACGCGAATATAACCGCCCCCACTGTTTTTAGGACGAAATTTTCGGAAAAAGGGGCGGTAATATTCGAGTAAATACGGTATTTGTAATCAACTGATGTCACGCAATGAAACAGTTGGTAGTCTGGTTAAAAGATTACTCATAATAAATGAAAGGGAGTTAATTTGTGCCATTATTGCTGTATTCCAATAGAATAGTAAACAAAACTCCTTAATTTTTATTGGGAGAATGGAATCCCGCCAAATATCATTAAGGAAGGTTAATTTTTTAAGTTATCAATTTAGCAAATGTAAACATACGATGATGTTAGGTTTGCGCAGGTTTTTCAAACTCCCCTTCTCTGTGGGTGTTTTCCTGCTGTGGAGATTTTTTTCCTAAGTTACTACTTTTACATCCTCAAATTCTTCTTAAGTGTTTCTCTCTATTTCTTTTTACAAATTTATTCATGTTTTAATAATAACATTGACGACATGTTAGATGGAAGAAGAGACTTTCTTAGTCTCAATCTCGCCTTAATAAAGACCTTAATTTTAAATACTTGAGTTGATAAATTTTTCTGCCTGTGGATTTCAAAGCGGCGGGTTGCTTTATCAAGGAACTCTGTTGACGCAAAATGTCTTGGTTAGGCCCTCACATTTCCTGTCGAACAACATCCACTTTATTACATATAGTAAGTTTCCTACCCACGCACAACTGAAATTGCACTTCTTTTAATCTTAACCGGCGGATCGCGACTGGTCGGGTACCACTGACTTAGCCTTTATATGATAGATTTACCAAACTCAACATTCAAAACTTTCCTGCAGGAGCAAAACTTTTCACAACTTAACTCGAAAGGTCAGCGTAAGACTGTTTTTTTTTTTTCGATAGCGTTTTAGTTTTTTTTCCGCCCATAACAAATGATGGGAAATGTTATCGCTTCATCTTGATTGATTGCTCTCCATAGAAATTTATTGAGGTGCTCGACGAAAGTGACAAGGTAGAGTAATTTATCTCTGTCATCTGTGTTAGCAAACGAACCAACTTTTTGATCTTCGAAACTCCCGGTATGAACTCTCATCTCCAATCCTCCAATATCAATGATATCCTTCAGATGCGGGAATTAATACTTTTTTGCTTCTTAATTAAGCTTCTTTAATTCACTTGTCGCGTAAATAGATTCACTTACATTTCCGAGTTTCTTTATTGGTGGTCGTCTCTCGCAATTCAGCCATCATCAAGTCATAAACATTAAGGTAACGTTTAAATCAAACGCGCGATNTGCGGGAATTAATACTTTTTTGCTTCTTTCCTAATTCACTTGTCGCGTAAATAGATTCACTTACATTTCCGAGTTTCTTTATTGGTGGTCGTCTCTCGCAATTCAGCCATCATCAAGTCATAAACATTAAGGTAACGTTTAAATCAAACGCGCGATTTAGGCCCGGTATTATAATGTATACTCAAATCTGCCTTTCAACTAAAGTGAACTTTAAGCTAAAGTGGTGTTTAAGTATAAGGAGTGTATTATAAAACTTTTTAGAGTCCTGTTTACTTAGATATCACTTTAAATATTTGATGCTTTGACTGAGAATAATTTTCATACCCGTTACCGTGAGCGCCGTAAGGTTTGTTAGAAAAATATGGCATCGTAATATAAAGAAAATAGTGATGATTTATGAAGAGGAAAAAGCCAATGTAACGAGAAATATCTATGTATAGGAAACATACCACTTTATTTTAAATATTCAAAGGAATTTTTCGTAGAAATTCCGCTGAACGAAGTCGATTTCTGACAACAAACCAATTGAGGAGAGTAGTTTGACCTACATTAGTCGGCCATATTGTTTGTTTACATCCGTGATGTATTGCAGTTAAGCATCACTTTATCATTTAAAGCCCACTCAATCTGGTACTTAAGTTAAACATCACTTTAAGTACCAGATAGAATTTAAGTATCGATTATAATACGGTTTGTTGGAGTTAAAATGAAGATTTCGCTTAAAGTCCATTTTATGTATACTTTATAATACCGGGCCTTAGAGTAGCTGTTGAGGAAGGCAGTAAGACAACACTCCCCATTTTCACCATCACTTTTTAATATATATGCAAACGAAAAGCTAAATGAAGCATGAGAATAAATAGACAAGGGAGTGAAAGTTGGCGGGGAAGTGGTTAAGTCAGTAAGATATGCAGATGACAATGTGATTGTTTCCAATTCCGAGAGGGCTTTACAAATACGAGTGAATGCACTGAACGATAAATCAAGGGAATATAGAATGAAAATAAACGTAAAAAAACTAAGGTAATGAGATTTGCCAAAGGAAAGAAAGATAAGGTAACGATGAGGGTGGATGGGGAAAAACTAGAAAAGGTAGATAAATCCTCTTATTTGGGTAGTGTTTTCTCTTGGGCAGGGAGGTGTATGGACGAGCTTCGAAAAAGGGTAGCATTGGCCTAGGAAGCTTATGTGAAGCGAAGGGAATTGATGATTAGAAGTCTCGATCAAGGAATCAGATTGGTAAAACCCTTGGTGTGGAGTGTGCTGTTGTATGGATATGAAAAATATGGACTTATGAAAAGAGAACATCAAAAGCTTAGAGGCCTTCGAGATGTGGGTATGGCGTTGAAAGGAAAGAGTAAGTTTGGTGGATAGAAAAATAAATTCAGAGGTACTAGAGAAGGTCGGGGAGGAGGAGGTCTTAATTGATGTAATTAAACTTCGACAGAGGAAATGGGTGAGTCATGTATTGAGAGAAAAGAGTTTGCTGAAGAATGCGATTGAAGGTGGAATGCAAAGGGAAATACGGAGGTAAAAGAAGTTGGGTGACACAAAGGGTGGGGTAAGTTAGCAGGAAACGAGAGAAATGGCACTGAATGGGAATATTAAGACACACGGACCTACGTACTCGTATGCATTACGTTACAAATCATATTCCACCAGCACTTCATATTGAAAATTATGAACCTGGATACCGAGTACCTTCCTGAGCAAGGATGTACTCGTATATCAGGGTTGCCACATTCAAAGGGTTTCATTTCACTGGTACAATGAAACTTTTATTTATTTTATTTTAATGTAAGTCTCATCAGGTTAGAGAAGTAGAGGTATTTAAGTTGATTTTGTTACTATGAAATACCGATAAATTTGGATAAAATCAACTATTTAATAAAGTCTTGCAGTGAAAATACAAATTGTAGTCGTATACCTGAAATAGAAAGCGTTATTCTGGTTCTAGTATGTAATAAACCGTTATCCTGGTCTATAGACAAGAAAAATTCTTGGGTGCAATGCGGGTGGCATAATTCCAGGCTTCCTTCTTTCGTCTTCTCTTCTAAAGCCTTCTATCGAATGCGTAAGATCTTCAAATTTTCAAATCGATGCATTTTGCTGGTCAACATAAAAAAGATGCTAGCACATTATAAATAGATATAATTTTATCTTATTATGAAAATGAAAGTGATTGAAATCCTAAGGTACGAAAAGTGCGGGAACCTGTTATCCCCTACGGCATTTTATTTTCGGGCCATCTCCAACGACAGAAATTCGCGAAATTTAGAACTAAATAAAGGAACCGCTTGCATTATACGAACGGAAGCGGATGTATACGGAAATAATAAATATCCGGCCTTCATTCTGGAATATTCGGAACGATTTCTTCTTCCCGGATAAAATCTCCGGCAATAAAGAACGATTTGAGCTCGAAATCCCCCTGGCTGTTTCCTCCTTTATCCACGCCTTTCCTCCTCTGTTTATCTCCTCTCTCCTTCCCCAACTTGTTCCTCTTTGTATCCCCAAGATGTGTCTTAAGACGTGTCTTTTGTTCCGGTCCGAAAGACCTCTCCCCACGCCAAGAGCCCCCCTATCTCTCGGGGAGCTCCCTTGGGGAGGGACCCACCGAGGGGCGCAAGAAATGATTGTGGTTTCTCACACCAACCTGTTCCACCACACACTCGATGCTGAAAATCCTCCTGCTCCTTCTGAAGGTCCTCCTCTCGTACCTTTACCAGCACATGGCTCGTGAGTAATCGATAATTTCTCTTAGACCAGGTGGTGTGGTAAATAACACGCAATGATGGTTCCGTTTCGTATAATTTTGAAATTTATTTATTTTCTAATTAAGCTCGTGAGTATGAGTGTATTGATTCGTCTCTTCTCGTTTAACTTTTTATCGTTTGTAGGGGTTTGTTTATGACGCAAATTTTAAAGTATGGATATCATCGGAAGAGATTGACGATAGCATCACAATACGTTTGATAATCAATAACAATAAAACAAGTACAAAAACGGTATAAAAATCGAAAGTATGTATTTTTCAAAATTGGGCTTTTGGGCTTCAAGGCTTGACAGTTCTCAATAATATAACCTGCAAAATCTTCTTGAAAGTTCCTTAGGATTATTTGATATCTGTTTACTTATTTAATATCGTGTATTTTGAAAAATGCATATGCCTGCTCCATCTGTCACCTAGCGAAGAACGTATATGGGAGGTACCTATGCCTAGCATCTGATCCGTACGTATAAGCATATTTTATATAAAAAATTCAATTTTCAATGCCAAATTTTTCTAGCCTTCGGTTGTTCAGTTATTCCATTTCATCAGATAGTATCAAATTAATAAAACCTAGTGAGTAGGTACAGTGCGGATCGGTAGACGTATTCAACTTAATTTCTTGATAATCCCTCCCTTTATCGTGTAGCTATTTTTCCGCTTGTTTCAAAGGCGATTTTTTACTAGTGATTCGATTTCAAAAGCAAACTTGTTACATTAAATGACTTGTTAACCACAATAACCTTCTGAGGTTTAACGTTAAAAGTAAAATTAGGAACAGATCTGTACATAAGATGCCTTTCATATCGGAGCAATGTAAATGGAATTAGGAAAAGAATGGATCTCGGTAAATACTTCTTGTGTACAAGGAACTAAATGAATAGAATAAGAAGCCAGATGAGGTCCTAAAACTCTTAACGAAAACGAGGATAGAATTCATAAGCTAACGTCGGAATTTCTTAGGAGCCTGTAAATATATTGTATATTTTCAAAGTAACAACAATTACAATTTTGTAAAATTATACATAAATACATGAGTGTTCTTAATTATGGCACCTTTAACTTAACCTTTCAGTAGGTTCATGTGCCCTAATATTCTCTATTTAATGCCATTTCTTTCGTTCCTTGGTGCGTAACTTACCCCACCCTTTATCTCATCTAATAATTTTTACCTTTGTCTTTTTCCCTCTAAATATCCTTAATTATTATTTACTGAAGTGATCTGAACTGTTATCTACGGGATGTCTACCATGACTGATGTAACAGTGTAGATGGTTAAAGACTGCATAGGAGAAAGCATATAAAATACAAAATGCTAAGTACGTATGATTCAGATGCCAGGCGTAGTTACGTAATATGCAGATGTGCGACAATAGATGGCATGCGAGCTCCTATATACGTACTCCAAAAACTGACCAATTATGCAAAGTTCAATGCATAAGTATCATTCGTCAATAAATAAATAAATTTTAAACAATTCTAACGATTTTTCAAGGAAATTTTTAAGTATATAATCAATCATCGGTGGCTGGTTGGCATCGTAGAAAGACATAATAAACTAAGCGAAAAACATTTTGTTTTTTTACACAAGATGTAATTCGACGGCCGATTTCGGATAATATGCCATCACAAGGTAATTATATAGCAAATGCAATCAGTCATATGCAGAAAGTTTTGAATTAAGGGCGATGGTTCTAAAATGTTGTTGCTTAGGTTCTTAGCGGATTAGATTGTCCATTCACAAGATAACGGCTGTCACAGCTCCTTTTCTCCAAAACGTTTTTGCATGGTGTCTAGCGGAAAGAAACTGTATGCGTTTGAAGCTATTAAAATAATATCTGCTTAAATCTTAACCATTCATATTACATTTTTGAACTCTTCCTTCAAAACTTTCTTAATAAAGCGATTACATTTCCTATATATTTACCTGATGATGACGTTTTAACCGGAAGCGGTCGTTGAAATATATCTTATGTGGAAATTACAGTGTTTTTCCTTTAAGTTCAAGATTTTAAAGTTACTTTTTCGAGAACTGGCAAGCCTTACATTATCTTGTAAGTCATTCTTTTGAGTTTAGTCCTTGTTGGCTGGCTTTTTAACTCGGTAAATATATGAATACGAGTGTGCATTTATACACTTCTTCTGTAATCTTGTAAAACGTTGATGTTTGGAAATTTAATGGTAAAACAAAATTTTGTACATAAAAGTGGGGTTTGTTGAGTCAAAATGAGGGTAACATTACTCACCTGGACTGATTCGAATTTCAGAAAGGCTTGTGTTCAGAAAATAATATATGCAGCGATTTACCTTGAACAGTCAGCAGTAAGTAGTGTTTGAACCGCCTGACTATACTTACTTCATTCGCAGAATACCTGCCTAAAGAGCAAAAGCAATGACCCATCGTGGAATCGATTCCAGGGATTAGAGTATTGAGTCCGCAGCGACTCTTCGACAATCGATATATAACATTTCGAGTCCTCTTTCACATGCCACGTCGAATGAGGCCGTAGGAAGCTGCGCGGGCATTTTGTTTGCTAACATCCACATCCCTCGGGCATCCGACCCACCGCGCATCCCTCACAAAGAAAGAAAGGGAGATGCAACAAAATCCCGCCGTTTCTGAAATTATGTCCCTTTCCTTTGAATTATTGAATAGGGCTCTACGCTTTTCGGACGTTTTTTGTTTCTTCCGTATCCCCACCCACCGAACCTTCGCCGGGGGAAAATGGCAGGGAATATTTCTGTCTGCCGCCGCGATGTTCTCTTGTCTACGTGCGTGTTCGATAGTGTACCGCTGTCCTGGTTAAACGAAATGTTTCCTGCTGCGGTGTACAAGGAAAGTGGTGTTCATGTCAAGGGAATGTGAGCGTATTTTTTAGGGCTGTTCCGAACGGCGATCGGAGTGAATGATTATACATCTACAATTGTTCTCTCTCTTCTGCAATGTTTGGCTTTTACAATAGACATTTTACGATACACTTTTTTACGTATTCGCAGAAAATCATCGTGGGCATCAATCATCTCTAGCATGAAAACAAAAAACTTGACATACTAACCACTTATGGGTACATTATGGACATCTTCAAGGCCGTCATTCTTTAAGTTAAGTTCTTGGGGCCAACTTATCTGAAAATTAAAATAATGTCCTCTTTTTCGATTCAAAAATTATTTATAAGTATAGTCGATTTGATTTTAAACATTTAACTATTCTNGCTAACGCAGCCCGGAGTATTTATCGTCTCTTATGTGCATTGAAAATTATCATAGGCTTACATATAATAAATGATTAAACATTTGACCGGGAAATTCAAAATATTTGACTATGTAGAATCAGCTGTTAGAAATAATTGGAAAATAAAGAACGATAATTTTTACATTGGTTAAAAATCCCACCATGATGCCTTTATCGTTTTATCTGCAGAATTTTGTGGGAAGACTTTCTATACAGACATAATCTTTTCTTGTTAACCGCTCCGCGTTAAACGAATCAACACCTTTATAATTGAAAGTTATTGAAATTTATTGAATTACTGAAAAAAACAATGCTGAACTACGTGTTAACCGATATTTCGAGTTATCCGTTTTCCGGTTTTCGTGTTTACCGGTCTCCATAGCAGGGGCGCATTCCAGAGTTTTCGATTGGGTAATGGAAAACCCTCATTCAAAATCGAATTTTGGATTATATAGTTTTTGGTTCTTAATTAGTAAATTAATGACTTGTCTTGTGTCGTATTGACGTTGGTTTCAAATTAAAGTTAATCTTAAATTATAATGTTTCAATAGCTTCCAGCGTATCCAACTTCCACCCCTTAGACACCCTGCAAAGAAGTTTCGAGGGAAAGGAGCTGTAATGGTCGTTTTCTTGTAGATAGACAGCAAAGGCTGTTTATTTACGAGAGCATAACATAAATAACTAAGCACTATTTTATAAAGCATTTTATGAAATAATTGTAATATGTACATAAGGAAACTTTCTCTTCGAACATCGAATGAAGAATCATTGATTAACATTGATTTTAAAATTTAATCGATCGGAGTCTATTCTAACATCCTCAATTCACTCTTGCAGCTCTAATTTGCAACTTTTGTAGTTTTTTACACTTTCATTGTTGATCAAAAAAAACTGTAGAACAGTCATCAAAATTGAGAAAATGATCTTCTTTTTAATTAGGATCTTCCTCAATGGTCTTACATTTATCCTAAATTTTGATATTATTGATTGGTTGATTATTTTAACATTGAAATCGAAATTTCCCTTAGAATTTAAATGGGTGTCCCTCAGAATCCATTAGAAGGTGTAATTACCCCTCCGTATTTTATTCTACTCACACGCTTCACATAATACCACAGCTGTGAGCCTTGCCAACACAGAAATTACCAATCTTCAAAAGACTATTATCTACATCACAATTAAAGCTTAATTCGCGATTTCGGAAATGACCAGACACATCACCGTCCGGGTACATGATTGAGCAACGTTGCGAAACTAACGCTAAGTCTTTGAAAACATCAAGGCGACTAACATTTATAGGATTAAATTAAATATCGTTCATAATTTATCCCTGGGAGACATTTCATATTTCTGTAGTCGACCTAATAGTAGTAGAAGATAACTTTGCAGTGTTTTCTTCCATTTTTCCTAATATCGCCGATAGTCGGCTATTGATGCAGATGATGTATCAGATGGGTCTTTAGAGTAACCAGCCACCATTTTCTGTTTATATTCAGTCCGTGCCTCAATCTAGTACAGGGCTAAAATATACGTAGAAAAAATTGGAAAGAATCTAGTGCTTTTCCGGCGTATGTCGTGGATGAAGTCTTCTCGGGTTGCCAGTCAAGTAGTTTCCTCGGTGTCTCTCGAAGTTTCGGTTTCCGTCTCCGGAACCATCTTCAGGAGTGAAGTGTTGCAGAGTTCTTTCGTCCAGTTTATACAGGGAACTTTTGTCTCCTTCCACTTTCCAGCTATACCTTTCACTGTGTAAGGTATAGCTGGATTTCACTGTGTAAGGTGTTGCTGGAAAGTTTCATAGGTTCGTTCCCAAGATATATATTTCTTTTTTCGTTTTAGATCCAAGTTGGACCCTGAGGGTCGAGTTTTTTGGACTCATAAGACGATGTAATTTGAATCGCGCGCGGTATGGCGCGTTTTCTTAAACCGATATTGCCAATTCTACTGATGACAGTATATTATTAATGAACTAACCACGCCAATTTTTATTCAAAATCATTACAAATACGTGAAATTCTGTGGATGAAGTCATAATTTGACCGGGAGCCACATTAAGTACATCACGCGCTTGTTGAGTTCCTCACCCAAAGGTGGGTTTCAACAAAGATAAGACAATGCGAAAGCGGTCCCGGGTTCGATTCCCGGCGGGGCCTACGTGCGAAATTACTTCAGCTGTCGAAACACTTTTAATAATACTACTATATACAACATTTTTTACGTTACTTACGTTTACTATTGTAAAATGTTTCAATTACTTGTTGCGGTTGACAGAAACAATTACCACTTCTAGAAACTTAATGTTACCGTATTTTTCGGTAGATAACGCGCACCTATTGTATAACGCGCACTGCGCGAACTTCTAACTTCTTTGGCATTCTCTTTTATGTATAGATAACGCGCATGGCGTGAACTACTATCCATTAAAAAAGTATAGATACCCGAGTTTGAAGCAGCGCAGTTAAGTAACGGCTTGTCCGATTGCGATGTATTTTACATCAAAATGTAGCTTATTCTATGAGTTAAAAATCCACCATAGTTTTATTATTAAATTTGATTTACTTCATATTTCTTTCTAATGTATAACGCGCNGGAGCGTTTTCAACAGGAACATCAGTATGATCTTATCACCTCAGGTGATATTCTAAATCCGCTCCTACATTTGTACCTAAAAAGTCATCGAAAACTATTTTTGCCACATTCCTAGAATACTATGTGCATTAACTAAATATTGCAAATACAGCCAGACCAAAATGTTATTTTAAAATAATTACAACGGAATAGCTGATCGAAACATAGCTCTAAATAACTGTTCATGTTATTCTTTAAAAACTTCAATTCCAACTCCCTTTTCCAGTAGAATTTTGAATGAAATCCGTCTCCATGTGCTCGGAGAAAGAGAGTGAACAGAAAGAAAAACATGACAAACATCATTTCCAATCAAGTGATGGATATGAAGAGCGAGGGGATGATTCCAAACTTCAAGTTACTTCCTCCCAAACGCCTCTTCATCCGTACCTTCTCCAATCTTGATTCTGAATGAAAAATATGAATGTTATTATATGTATTTTCCGACGTTTAGAATGAATAAAAGCGTTTTAAATACTCTACTGATGAAAAGATCGAATTTAAAGAAGATTCTGTCTAAGAAATCTTTATTATTTACCGCGGAATTCGGTTAAAACTAAATAAAGGGGACCAACCTATACATTTCCCGTTAACCGCATTCCATGCTAACGCAGCCCGGAGTATTTATCGTCTCTTATGTGCATTGAAAATTATCATAGGCTTACATATAATAAATGATTAAACATTTGACCGGGAAATTCAAAATATTTGACTATGTAGAATCAGCTGTTAGAAATAATTGGAAAATAAAGAACGATAATTTTTACATTGGTTAAAAATCCCACCATGATGCCTTTATCGTTTTATCTGCAGAATTTTGTGGGAAGACTTTCTATACAGACATAATCTTTTCTTGTTAACCGCTCCGCGTTAAACGAATCAACACCTTTATAATTGAAAGTTATTGAAATTTATTGAATTACTGAAAAAAACAATGCTGAACTACGTGTTAACCGATATTTCGAGTTATCCGTTTTCCGTTTTCGTGTTTACCGGTCTCCATAGCAGGGGCGCATTCCAGAGTTTTCGATTGGGGGGGGGGCGAACTAAAGAATTGTTACCAATATTCACCCTTCCACATTGTAATGCAAATTTATGGAATGCTTTGATTGATTCTCATCATACGAAAGTATCGCCTATAACGATATTTTTGAGCGATCGAATATTTATTGATACCCTTGAGAAATTGGTTCTAAGTAAACGTCGGACTTTTTTCAAGTCCATTCTTCCTTGGGATTTTTCCTGGGTGCGCACTATCTTGCGCAAAGGGTTCGGTGTCACTTGGTCGAAGGACAACTGGTCGATGAGACAACCCATCGCTGGACATTTCGTCGCTGAGACATTTGGTAGAAGGACAGTTCGTCGCTGAGACATTTGGTGGAAGGACAGAAGTCACCCTTACCCGTTTTCCTGTGTAAACACTTGATGGTTAAATACCAATGGTTACATTACATTATCACATTTTTCAAAAATATATCAAATATATAAGTATAGAGGACGCAATAACCATCTGTTTCATGCTATGTTTATTCAACCGTTTTCTCCTACTCGAATAAAATAACGTAATTTTTCGCAAAAGAACGTAAATCTATCCAACTTTAAATTTGCTTATATATTTAATTCTTCTTGCTGAGTTATCAATTCAAACAGATATTTTTCGTTGTATTAATTGTTATTTATAACATAGAACTGTCAATGGAGTCCTGAAAATTCAGAAACTATGTTCACAAAAGGAGAGGAAATTGAATTGTACATAGAATCCGTTGCATATAGATATCATACATAATTTTCCCAGAAAAGGATGGTACATACATACGTAATAAGGAGGTAATACGTGAATAATCTCCTACATTACCTCTTTTATTATCACCAGATGATTTTTTAATCCGCATTAATAACGGAAACGTGGCAGTTCATATTTCAGCAAAGAGATCAAAAGGAGGAAATTAAAGGCAGTTACGTCTACTTTAAAATTCTCTGGGTGGAGTTTGTGGTGCTCTGAAATTGGGAGGTTGTTGTCTCCTACATTGTGACTCGTGAAAATACATTTTTTAGTCTTTAATCTCTGCATAAAATGTATGATGAGCGTCAGACATCGACCAATCCATCGTAGTATCGATGCAGAAGATAACACCTAACACTCGGGTACAAAATCTTCCATTATGAATAATTAATAAAGCCGATGCAGGCGGGAATGAACATAAAGTATGCCATTGGAATGGGTCTACCTCGATTGACCGAGTTTCAGTTGACTTGCGGTGCACTTCACTTGAGAGACCACGTAATACCGAGACCTTGTTTAGCTCCGTTTTTTATTTGTTTCCGTTGACGGTTGGCGTCATACAGTTTTAAAATTGGCAATATGAGTAGAATATCTCAACACCGGCAACAAAATGGAAATAATTTTACATTTAAAAGAAGGAACTATAATGAGATGAGAGATAATTCTTCCTGTCGTATGTTTTGCGGACTGCTATCCTATCTATGGCATTGTAGTCTTTGTCTTGTTTACAGATTTAATGACACATAACGTAACAAGTGACAAGAGAAATATCGCTATTTTCTTTCATTGCCTTTCGTAAATCTAGTACATTGGCCTAGATAAGTTACCTGAGATTTTCCAATTTTTGGATATTTCTGTTGAATATTTGAAGGTAATGGCCATGCGTGTAGAAAAAGGGATGGAAGTCATTAGAACGTGGACAATTCATAATTTGTGAAGGTGGTTATCAGTAGAATATCAGTATGACACCTCAGTCAGCTCAACGAGGTAACTTAAAGGAAAGTTTACTATTAAAGTGAGGGGTTAAGCTAAGATGAGAGATATTACATTCTTAACTAAACGTAGGACTACTATATTAGTTAGGATAACTGATCCTTTTGCCAGTTTAAGAATGAATACTACAGATGCCTTTTTGATTCCTCTTTCGATAACTAATATTGAAATTCATTATAAATGAAAAAACTGAATAACAAGAAAAACTTATGAAAGTTGTATTAAAATTATTTGTTAAGAATAACAAAAATGAACGTGCAAAAACAGGGAATACTTTCTTGACAAAATATTACCTTTACAAATCAATTGAAAGTAAAAATCACGGGAGACATGTTCTAACTATAGCTCTTCCAAACGGCTTTGCGGTCAAGTGGGTGTAAGCCAAAGTAGTGTCGGCCAGCTGAGTGTCGGCCAACTGAGTGTATATCAAATGGGAGGATTTCCAGTAAAATTCAACAAAAACCGAAATCTCGAAGGTAAACATTCTGTTCACAAGTGTCATGAGAGATTAACATGTACATCTTCATTACCAAAATGATTCATGACGAACAGAAGCACTTTATTGCCCTCCCTTTCCTCCAAGTCTGTAATATTTCCTTTTCCTTCTTCCCCTCCAATATTCAAAGGAAATGAAGTGAAAAACTAAGGAGATTAAAAAAGACGTATTCGAGATGGAGTAGCATTAACAGAAATGGAAAGCGACGAGTCATCTCCTGGTGCGCTCCAAATTAGCGGAATTCCCTTGCCCCGCCCCTTAATTCGAATCATTAGGTAATGGAGACCTTTGAAATACTTCGCTTTTTGGCAAGGAGGCATATTCGATTGGGAGGAACGGAAGGAAAACAGGGGAAGGCAGGGGTCAGAGAGTTCCCTGAAAAAGCATTTGGGATCCAGCAGCGATAATGAAGGAAAGAGGTCAATTAGAAACGCATGGATGAATCCCTCGATGAAGATAGGCGGGATGCCGGGTAAAATGTTTTATTGCCTACGTAAGCAAGTTTTTTGACTTCGTCTTTTGATCGGAAACGATGCATAATGTGACCAAGGAGATGCTCGTTATACGCAAAGTCAATGTTTGTTTGAGGAGAGAATGTAAAGGCCAAAGGGGTATTTTTACTTGGAAATGCATGACTCCACGTTATGGCTGAATAAGCGAGTGTTCGGCGAAAATGGGGAACTCAAGGGAGAGAAATTAAGTCAGATTTNATCCATGGTAGTTTATCCGTCCCCTTGGGAAGGAAGTCCTACACGGTCGACTTAACCCACAAAGAAAGGGGAAAGAATGGGAAACGCCCAATTAGGGGTCCTTTAGCGTGAAGTTTTTTACGTCCACCCACTCCTGAGAAAACGTTGTTCTACAAAATCTAGAACAACTATTTACGGCGTCACGAAAATAACCCGAAACTATGTATTTGAGACGAAAATAACCCGAAACTATGTATTTGAGACGAAAATAAGTATTTTGAGGACATATTAAAGTTTTACTTCGTTTGAATCAATACTTTTTGGGAGGAAGAATTCCACACCGATCGCTCCGTTATGTTACGCGAAAAAACTGGAAATTTTCTCCTCCTACATGTTATAAAATACCAGCAAGATAAAAACTAAAACAAGTTGTATAGTTATATGCGAGATGAAACCTGCTAAAATGTGGTGTAACTCGTTTTTCTGTGAAATCTCTAGTTTGGTTTTCCTTCAGCTCCAAACTGGAGCGTCCATAATAAATAATCCGACGGTGGCTACCACGTCGAATTAATCTCACTCCGTTTCTGAGAAATGTTGTAAGAGTTGGAGCATTTACCCAAAAACGGAAAACCTAGGTTCCAGTCTCAATCAAGTTGTCATTTTTCCCTTCCATTAATACCTGTAAACGCTGCGATTCCCAAGATCAGTTTTCACTCTCATTTCAGCTTGAACATGCTTTTTTCTCTTCGATGTCTGTAATGTATATAGTACAGACAACCATGGGATAATGACAACACATTAAACAAAAATATCAAAATCAAATTAATTCGCACGTATTATTTGCACAATTTTGGTATATTCCAATTCAATCACTCATATTTCCGAATAAATTTTTATTCAGCAATCCATCCTGTGGACGCAATAAGCTATCTGAATACTTCCTATTACGTAACTGACCTTGAGTTGTTAAAAAGTATATATTTTAATAGAGTTTATGGACAAGGTTGTTTCAAGGCAGGTTATCCATCATCTTTGTCCCTCTCTCTGCACGCGACAAGCATTATGCACATTATTTTCCTCGTCCAAATCATACTTTCGGCACTGTCGTATAATCTGACACTTCTCAGTTTATGCTATGCAGTGTAGTAGTTGCACGATATCGGAAAAATTTCTCTCTATGAATATGGAATTGATTACGGAAACGAGGACAACTAGCTAATATACAGATTTTTCTAATTCCGGAATTTACCTCATATATCACCAGCTTGCCGTTAAGAAATAATTTTTAAAAGGGTATTATTATTATTATTAACAGGTTACGCCGCAGTTAGACAGAAGTCTGGTGGCAGCGTTTATAAATACATTCGCGTTTCCATTTAGTTTGGGTGTGATATTCAACATATAAATAGTTATGAAACAAGCAATACTACGGTATTTTACGCCTTGTATAACAGAACATTTTCTTATGTTTCTGCTAAAATATCCACCTCTTTTCCCGGGTACCAGATCAGTTGGAACAGTTTTTTTTCAGATTTCATGTCTACAAACGTCAAACTACCGCTGTGTAAGAGACTCGAAAGTTTAGTGTCTTTCAACCAAATGTCCTCATTACTTTAGCTAAAAATTTGTCCGCAAAGGTCATCCTCCACCTCGTCACATAAGAGGTTCAAATTGCAAAACCCAATTAATTTAATCGAATTAATCTTTTAAACTCATTGAGGACAAGGAAAGAACTCCCTGTGACATCTTTTTTTATACAGCTTCTCCAACTCCGTACAAAACTCTTGTACAACATCTCTCCGCTCCAATGCAACCTGACCAATAGATTGACACGTGGTTTAACATCCTCTCCATTAGCCAGCATTGCGGAATAATAGTCTCAGGAGAGCGCGCTACCGATTCGTGCTTTCTGATTTGATCTCTGAGGTTTGAGACTTACTCTTTTGATGTGCTTCACCACACCGCTCGGATGAGGTTCAAAGCCCTTGCAATGATTTTCACGCAATTACGTTAATCGAAACTTAATTGTAAGTCCGAAGAATTATCAAAATTCATCTGTATATCCCTCCGAAGGGTTGATTGACCTGATTGCGATAATGGCCGCAGAGTCTTATTAATCCGAATTCCTTTTGGTTCCGATCGGCGTTGGAGACCTTTCGCTAATTCGCCTCCGGCTGTAAAGGGGCACTGCAATTCCTCCTCTGAATGAAAACGCCATCACCAGATCGAAATACCCTTCGGCTGAATACCATACTTTCCCTCTCTTCCTTTCATCGTAGTAATTACTCGATATAACTCGGAGTCATCTCTCCCATTTAATTCGCTCATTAAACTCCGTATGCACTTCGGCGCGAAATTTTATGCCTTTCAGTCATTACTCCGCTACCACCTGTCCAAGTGACTTCCTCTTTACAATAATCGATTAGCAGATCTTCTCCCGTATCGTTCTCTGAATTAATTTTATGGATACCCACGGAAGTGGATTAAATTGATAACCATACGTATCTTAACTCTTCATTACTCGCGCAGGGTGCTGTGAACACCTTAGTGATCCTTAATCTATTCGGCGTATCAGTTTTCGATGTCTTCCTTTCAGCACCGGGAATAGATTTTCTTTACTACCATTTTAAAATTTTAAAAAGTTCCGCAGTTACCTTTCGCTTCACTTGGAATAAATACGCTTTCATGCAAAGATGCAGCATAACAAATTACCATAATCCAAGCATTTAGTTGTTTCTACGGTCTTTCGATGTATAGATAAAGATTAATGGTTCAATTCTCGAGACAACGACGTATTTTTCATGTCCTTCTCGATCGTTATTAGTAACTGTGGATACCTTTTTTCGTTAATATAATCTAATGCCCCGACTTAAACTCAGAGTCACGCGGTTCTTGATTTTCTTCTCCAGGTTCGTCCCTCACTCATGGCTACCGCATGATTGACAGAAGCTCTCGGATCAATTGAAAAATGCTTAAAAATATTAGAAAACATACACTCCAAAAAAGGGCAAGTTACAGTAACAAAGCAATGAATAAAAATGTTTAGTTAACTACGAAGAAATCCTGCTTGAAAAAAATTAATAAACATTTTGTCGTCAGACGAGTTTTTTACATTCCGTAAAATCATCGTCATCCAAATATCTTCGTTATACGTGAATCGTTTATTTTTTTTAATTTTGTAGTAATAATTATAAAAAGTTTTAATTTATATAAAAGCATTTTTAGTCTTTTTTTGCACCCCAACTTACAACATACGTGATTTTTTGTCGGTCTAAGTTTACATTTTTACGTCCACCCACTCCTGAGAAAACGTTGTTCTACAAAATCTAGAACAACTATTTACGGCGTCACGAAAATAACCCGAAACTATGTATTTGAGACGAAAATAACCCGAAACTATGTATTTGAGACGAAAATAAGTATTTTGAGGACATATTAAAGTTTTACTTCGTTTGAATCAATACTTTTTGGGAGGAAGAATTCCACACCGATCGCTCCGTTATGTTACGCGAAAAAACTGGAAATTTTCTCCTCCTACATGTTATAAAATACCAGCAAGATAAAAACTAAAACAAGTTGTATAGTTATATGCGAGATGAAACCTGCTAAAATGTGGTGTAACTCGTTTTTCTGTGAAATCTCTAGTTTGGTTTTCCTTCAGCTCCAAACTGGAGCGTCCATAATAAATAATCCGACGGTGGCTACCACGTCGAATTAATCTCACTCCGTTTCTGAGAAATGTTGTAAGAGTTGGAGCATTTACCCAAAAACGGAAAACCTAGGTTCCAGTCTCAATCAAGTTGTCATTTTTCCCTTCCATTAATACCTGTAAACGCTGCGATTCCCAAGATCAGTTTTCACTCTCATTTCAGCTTGAACATGCTTTTTTCTCTTCGATGTCTGTAATGTATATAGTACAGACAACCATGGGATAATGACAACACATTAAACAAAAATATCAAAATCAAATTAATTCGCACGTATTATTTGCACAATTTTGGTATATTCCAATTCAATCACTCATATTTCCGAATAAATTTTTATTCAGCAATCCATCCTGTGGACGCAATAAGCTATCTGAATACTTCCTATTACGTAACTGACCTTGAGTTGTTAAAAAGTATATATTTTAATAGAGTTTATGGACAAGGTTGTTTCAAGGCAGGTTATCCATCATCTTTATCCCTCTCTCTGCACGCGACAAGCATTATGCACATTATTTTCCTCATCCAAATCATTTCGGCACTGTCGTATAATCTGACACTTCTCAGTTTATGCTATGCTGTTTAGTAGTTGCACGATATCGGAAAAATTTCTCTCTATGAAAATGGAATTGATTACGGAAACGAGGCCAACTAGCTAATATACAGATTTTTCTAATTCCGGAATTTACCTCATATATCACCAGCTTGCCGTTAAGAAATAATTTTTAAAAGGGTATTATTATAACAGGGTACGCCGCAGTTAGACAGAAGTCTGGTGGCAGCGTTTATAAATACATTAATTAAACATAATAATGATTAAATTCAAATTTAAGGTCATGTCACCATCCAATAATTAACTATATACTATACAATGGAATGAATTAAAAATTACAATAATGAAGACGATACATTAACCTCCATTACATATCATTAAACTATCATCAAGATTTTTCAGGGTATATTGGCCTCTCAAGGTTCAAATTCAAATCTTATGTGTATGCATCTCCAAAATTAGTTCGAGAAATCAATTACATGTATCTTTTCTCAAAGTAGCATTTGGTACAGACTATTCGGTAATGGAGCGATGGATTATCGAATAAGTTTGCTTCGAAGGAACGACATTCAAATAAATTCGTGACAGTGAGACAGTGAGAATCGGATTATTGTATCTGCACGGTCCATGGTTTGGTCAATCAAAACAAGGAAATTAAAAATATCCCAATAATTGACAACTCAGTTACCTTTTCATACCGAATGAAACACCCACAAAATGTTTTATTGCCTAGAACAAAAGAGCATTTACACAGCGCTAGACATTTCGTTTTTTTTTTCCTGTCCTAATAAGTTTTTCCCTACAATCTCACAATTTTCTCTGATTTCTTACAATTAAACTCTTTTGCCTTCTTCTGGTGTTTTAGAGTTTCTTGTATCTTCTCTTTCTAATCAAATACGTGCAAATATCCGCAAAACTTTTACGGTCCGGCAAAAGAAATGTAGATACTTGTGAACACCTGTTTTACTTTCAATGAGTTTTGGACAATTGCTCGTCTTCCGATAACAGTTTGCGTAATGAATAAATGCCAATATCATACACAAGACTTGTGCATGTAGCGAAATATTATTATATAGGTAATATTTGCATATAGCGGTATATTATTATGTAGGTAATATTTTTCAGATTCTGTACTGTAAACAATTAGAGGGGTAACTTCCAGAGCACAGTACTGTTTTATTAAAACGTAGCGGCAGTAAACTGTTCTTCTATCAGCAAAGCTAAAATCACGTATTTACAGTAAGACCATATGCCCTTCCCTTTGCAATCCTATGAAATTCGACTCTTCCTCCCCTTCCTACCCTTACCTTGTCCACAATATACATTGAAGAGCTTGATGAACAAAATTGCGTAAGCATAAGAAACCCAGCCGATGCCCCATTAAGAAAATGAATCCAACGGTAATCGTCCAATTTCCTCCCCAGATTCCTGTTTCCTTTTCATAAGAACGACCGATATCCAGCTCGTTCAAACTTTTTCCTCCCGCAAACTATGGCTGCCTTCCCACCCCTCTCCTGATCAACTTTCAACCCCCAGGCAGCTCCCAGACCCGTGGCAAAACTGGGCAAAACTTTCCGGCCGACCTCCCACCACCCAGAACCACGGAAAACCTCATAACGCCGATATGGCCCCTTTTACCCCTCCCCAACCCTTTCACAAACCCTCGCAGCAATCTCGACATAACTTTGGCTAAGGAGTCTGAAGGCTATCTTCCAATCCGTCCTCGACCCATAGAGAGATCTGTTATGATACGCCACACTTTCCACCACCACCAATGGGAATATCCATGGTAGTTTATCCGTCCCCTTGGGAAGGAAGTCCTACACGGTCGACTTAACCCACAAAGAAAGGGGAAAGAATGGGAAACGCCCAATTAGGGGTCCTTTAGCGTGAAGTTTTGGCGGCAAAGATGAAGAGGGTTAGAGGCGTGCGTAGGGGGTACTTTTGAAACAGCATACAAAAGAGCAGATAATGGTGTGAAGAGTTGAGCGTAACTACAGAATGAAGAATAGTGCAGCGAATTAAAGGAAAAGTTTGAACAATCGAGTGGAATCGGGGCTCCGAATCGAAAAACTTGAAAATATGAAAGGTGGGATCTAGTTTAGCGGGATGAAATGTGTCAAAAGATTCGAAGTACCGTTCCGATGGAGGCAAACAAGAAAAAAGCTCTTACTCAGACTTATGGGAACAAGAAATACTCGAGCAAATTGAAAGTGCATACCGGGTCACACCTTATTCTCCCAACTTAGCATCCTTCCTTCTCTCCCGAATTTAAAGGAATCAAGTACGTGACAAGGAATCGTGAACCTATCAGAAAGAGATTTTATAATTAGATAAATTAGATATAAAAATATTTCAAGTGTGTGGTACGGCAGCTAACTGTAATTAGTAGGAATCTATGTTAAGAATACTGCAACATTGATTGCTAAAACATGTTTGGACGCAATTTAAAAGACCCCTTTCCGGTTTCATCGGCCCTAAAAACCGGAAAGCATGTGGTATCAGTTCTTGGGTGTATTCCTGGAGAATTTGTTACAAGGTGTCTACTGTTAGTTCTTGCAAGTGATTCGTAAAATTCTTCTTAGGTTAAAAGAAGAATAAATGAATATTTGTCATTCTAAACCGATGGAATAATCCGTGAATCTGTGAAACTCTACAATAATAATGGTTAAAATAGCCATGTTTAAGTTTCACAGAAATTTCTGTAAAGCTTTAACAAGGTTACTTTAACCATTAATATAAGGTTCTAATTAAAACTTTATTGTGCAGCCCAAGTAGCATTTTTTTCCTTTCATATCGAGTAAACTGCATTATTTAGGTTAATGGTCTCAATATAGTTAACTGTCCAGTTAACTGGAAAAAGCTTGGAATACCAGGAGCATACATATTTGCTAAATGTACAATCCGTGTTAGTGTTCAGTTTCAATAAGTCTAAACTTGTGAAATCCATCTGCTAGAACTTTCTTACAACATAAAAATTGAGATTCCAATCATGAGATTTATAAATGTTGTACAAACTTAGCATTAACAATATCTTACTGCAGATTATCATGTAGAAATCGGTCTTCTTCAAACGAAGATGTTGCACATTATTTTCAACTGGAAATCTCACAGCCTTGCCTTGTATAAATTTATATTAAATGTGACAGAAAACCAAAGATAAGCTGTGCATAATCGGGAAATAATTTGAGAAAAAAACGAATAGGACATAACTGGAATTCATCGGGACAAGTCAGAATGAAACGAAATGTCCAATTTTCACTGCCGTAATCAGAGGAATTGAATCATTCACTGTTATTGAATTCATCTCTGTTGCCACAGTTGTAATCTGTGTTTTATTGCGGTTTGGTTTAATCCTTTATTGATCATAACTGAATTTAAACACATATTGTTACTGCAACTGAAGATATATCATTCATTTACTTTTGTATCAGCCCTCTTTACGGGTGATGCGACGTAACAGCAGCTGAGGAATGAGTGTCGCAGACAAATGGCATTCATTTTGGTCACTCCATATTGAATTCTACGCCTTTTATTATTCATGGGTTCATAGTGATACATTTGTGTACACTAATTCTGCTAACAGCGCTATTGCACAGTGATGGAAGCAAAGAAAAACTACCTCACTACCTCATCTTTCCTAGTAAGCCTCACTCCCTCTACAGGACTTTTCGTCGCCAATGGCCAGGGAATCATTGATCCAACCGCGCTTCAGGCTGATTAATTTAAAGATAGACCGAATTTTTTTTATTGTTCGTGCAAAAATTTGAGACAGGGTCAGTCCGAGTAATATTTGCTCCTCTGGCTGTATCTGATGATGAAAACCATGAAAAGTTCGCGCGAACGATGTGCAAAATTGAAAAATACTAACTACTACATTCTAAAAAGAAATCTAGATTCTATAAAAAGTAACAATTGCTTTTTGCGAGAGACAATGAGCGTATTCCAAATTTTTTTTCCGATGCCCTAGCTATTTAACTAGATTTTATCTTATTTCTTTCTTTCATTATTAAATTTTTGTCACATTTAATGATGAAGTATTCTTAATTCCTCTACCGACATATTGCAGTAAATCTTCAAAAGTTCGGTAGAAGCTACTTTGTCATTCGTTGGTGTATATTTTTCATATTTTCGAAGATAAAACAAAATATGAACGAAGTTTTTTAAAAATGTAATTTTGTATTATCGATTGAATCGGAGCAGTCTGTTATCGAATGATTTTTCCTGATTTTTTGGATATCGTATCGTTACTAATTATATCTAAATTTGACGAATATTAAATCATCTCTATTTTCTTCTTTTTACATTTTTCGTAATTTAATTAACAATGAAACATTTCTGAAAATCCTCTTAGTCAATTTCGTATGGAATAGCAACTAGGTTCTTAAAGTTTTTATAGGCTTTCTTCAGATAGGCCTTTTTGATTTTCTTACCGCATGGGATGTTTTGATATCAGAATGAAGTCTTAATTTAAATCAACCATGCATCCATCAACGCAACATCCAACGATGCCTCGGGTGACCACCCGTCTCACCTTTATATCAGTCTTGCTCTGATTCGAGGACATAGCTACGTAAGCATTTAATCCGAGCTAAACCGTAATTGAAAATAATTCTGGGATGGAGTTACAAAGTTAATGGATCGTTCAAAAACCCTGGAACATTCACGTTTTCCCGTTAAATTCTAGGTCAAATCCTGGAAAACCGGGACTTCTGGACATCATGAATACGACGAAACTGTTGAGAAAACCAACCGGTATCACTCTCGATAACAGCACTCATGGGACAACGGGCAAGGGAGAAATCAGAAGACCCCCGCGTGGGGACTGGAGCACAATGGGGCATCTTTCAAGTCCTTTTGAAAGTCGAGGGCGGGGAATAAAATTTATATTCTCCCTGACTTTAGGACGTAGATCTCGCGGGACGGATGTACTCTCGGATAAGGCCTCGAAAAACTTTTAATTAGGACCGACTCCCTCTTCTTATCTCTAAGGAGGTCACCCAGAAGAGAGTTTAGAATTCGTTCACTCCAACCTGTTCATTATTCCATCGCGGGCGTAGATGAGGAGTCGGAGCGAAAAAGTGCCTATTTTCCTCGGTAATTTCATAATGGAAGATTTTCTTTTTCGAGAGAGAGGGAAACGTGATTTGTGAGTTTTATTCTCCAGCTCTGACGCCGCTCTGGAGGGATTCTTTCCAAAATTTTGTTAGTGTGCCAGACGTAATCATTCATTTCTCCGTTTCTTTCCACCGCGACGCGAATCTTGAAATCCCTTCTGCTCGGCGTATTTTACTTCTTTCGATACGGGAAGTTCCTTCTAAAAATTCCGTCTACCAGATATTTTCAAAAGTTACTTCGACTTTAATGACAAGGGCTGAGGATTTGAGATGCTTTAAGGCAATGAAGAGTGTTATTATTATTATTTATTCTTTGGCGAGGTTATGCCAAAATGGCCTCTCTTCCACCTAACCTCTGGGGATATTACATTGCATTACTACTAATATTACATTAATAACTAAAATAATTTACTAATTTAACTTAAATCTAAAATTAACTTAAATCTAAGTAAAAACAATCCCAACGATACTTCAAACACGAGTAAAACAAAAATTCTAAATACAGTATAAAATATTGCAAATATAAACTAATGCATATAACTAAGTATAGATACTTATAAAAACACGAAGATTTTGGTTTTGGGGAAAAACTCCTCGACTGAGGGTTTTTGGAGAAAAATCGCACTTGCGTCCCCCGTCGGATGTATGAACATTGGTGTAACTCTGGAAAAGGGGGAAAGAAATCTGATCTATAGAATAGGTGAAAAACTAATAAGTCATCTATGCTAATTATGAAATATGGCAATAAAAATAATGATAGAGAGAAAATAGAGTGTAAACGTAGTTAAGGAAACTCTAGAAAAAGTCAGAAATTGTACCAAGTATCTTGAAAGTAAGTTAGATACTATGTGTTTGAATGAAGGAAATGATAAATCCGTGATCATGGAGAATGGGAGATTATTTCAATATTTGGCTCCCAATACAAAAAATGATTTTGAATACATATCCGTTCTATGCATTGGTGTTGTAAGTATACCTGCAGGGCGTGTACATAGGTTATGGCGACTATTCAGATTAGTAGTATGATTCAGTGTTAGTAGTAGTAATAGTAATTTTATAAGTGCTCCGATAGCTAAGGTCATTTCGTACTTGAGCCTCCACTCGGAATTGAACCAGAAACGCTTCCACCGAAGTCAAATGCGTTACTCACATGACTATCCGGAGGCCTGTGTTTCCATGCTGTATAACTAAAGGAGGCATAAGTGATTTAAAGCAGAATTACATAAGAAGAACTCCCAGTCGTGTCCCAATGTGTTCAGATTACACACACGTGATTTGTTTGTAATAATATGTTTGAGGAAGCACCAGAGTGGGTCATAACGCAATTATCAGTGAAGTGAACGAATTCTTAACCATTTAAATTGCTCTGACCACTTTTGGTTTGCAAGAGTTACGGCTTTGGTTTTCTATTTAATTCTGCAATTCCCAGAGATTACGAAAGTGGTAGCATATTATCGAATTCATATGCTCTCAATTAAACAAAATAAATGACTCCACTTGGTTTTAAATTTTACGAAAGACTATAACAGTTTAATTTGTTAGTAGTCAGTTGTTATAAGAGAATATACTATCAAATGCTGGAGGAAAATGTAATTATATTTGATCACTTTTTGCCTTTTCAAAAAGATATCCTAAAAATATTCCATACAATTTCTTCTGCATAAATTAATTACAATACCTCTACATTAAATCGTTTAAAAAGTACGGTCACATTATAGATATACATTGAATATTAGAAAGATTACCCTAGGAACCATTTCACACATATCGAGTGGAATTTTAACCAATATTTTCTCAAATAATTATGAACTTTATTTTTATCTCATCTATGAAATCCCTAACGAGTTTTGTACGGAGTTGAGTAATTTTAACAATACTCATTCTTCATTTTCCATGTGTTGACATAAATGCTTACAGCCATGTAGTCGCACTATTCTAGTAATGATCATCCGACCGGTATGAATGTCTGAAAGCTGTGTAATAACATGCTCCTTTTAGATATTCCAATTAAAAATGAGCGATAAAGCTTAACTAAAAAAGAATACTTGTACTTCTCATGGTCTTGTTAGAGTAACGTAAACTTTAAATATTTAGCTACTGAAAACAATTCTATTAAGTAATTCGTAAAAGTATTACATTATCAAAATAAGTCCATATACCCCGAAGTAGTTCTCGAAACTTCCCTTAAAGAAACAAATTCAGTCAAAACTGTGTATGAAATAAGATATCTCATAGAAGCAGATATTTCTGGATAATCCCACATTTATTCTGTAGTAATTCTTCGACATTAATGTGAAGGTGGAACGATGTGTAACTGTTATAACCTCGCGATAAAGTTAACTTGATTAATAACGAAAGATTCTGAGATAACTATATCTTTATTTTCTTAAATAATTATAGTCATTGTCTCGGAACTTTCATTGAATATTATATAAAAGTATTTTTAAATTCTAAACTCTACTTTTAGAAAAGAAACATGTTTAAAACAAAGTTAAATTAAATAAAATTGATACGGGGAAGGGTATTTTAGATGTGCCCTTAAAACACAAGGATAAACGGAGATGAAAACGTTACTAAGCATACCGTTAAACGGAGTAAGACTGATTCCGCGCGATAGCTCGATGGTTAAAGCATCCACCCGAAAACTGAAAGACGAGGCTTCTTTTCGTCATCATTTTTCACTCTCATTGATCCTTTTATCACAAAAACCGGTTTGTATGAATTACCAACAAATAAAGCTAGAAACTGGAATGAGATTGAATATGGTATACATTAATAAAATACAAAAATGGAGGTAAAGAATATTTGGGTTTCCATTAGCTTTTAACCACATACAATACAGAACACAAAACACTGCACAGCAGTAAACAGGAGTTCAACGCGAAGGAAATCGAATAAGTCCTCTTTAAATTACCGCTCCGAGCTAAAAGAGGTGGAGCGTAAGCATCACACTAGAATAGGGGAACTAATCAAGTTTACGCAGAGTTTTCCGAACTTCACACCTAAATCCCTTTACGCGAACAATTCGCAAACCTCAGTGCCAACGGATGCACGTCAACTTTCCATATCCGAAGGGAATAACCGCAACTTTGCAATGGAAGAGATCAGCCGCGTGAATTCGATTCTATTATTTCAGCCATTCTCCAACACCTTCGAATACGATCGGCGCCGAGCGCAACTATTTTCAAAAATTCGCCTATATATGGGCGTATCTCTTCCACCCACGCTATCACCCTCCACAGCACCGCTTACCGCTTGTATTTTCCGCAATCCTAGCGCTCACGTTTTGCGCCCAAAGTACGCATGGGCTGAAAAGATTGGGCAAAATTCCCTGTGCCAATAGGCCTTTTCTCTCGCAATTCCCAAAATAGGTTGCGGGAAGGAATCTCTACCGATGATATTTCGGAAAGCGAGGACTCGGGAATATGAACGGAGGGAAAAGAAAGGCAAGCGAAAAGGATGTGTGGAGACAAAGAATTGAGGATGTAATAAGCAGGGCTGCCAAGTTACAACACTGATGGTCCGCCCCGATCAATCGAAACTAAATTGTAAGGAAAGGTAAATACTTTGCGCATATTGGTGACCGACTACCCAAAAATAGTTAGATAGATAATATTTATTAATACTCTGGGTAAAATATCCTTAAAAGTAAGAGACAAAAATACATCATGTAACAGAAAATCAAATAAATAACTGCAGGAAACAAATTTCATACGTAATATGAACAAAATACCGACAGAATTACAAAAGAAAGTTAACGCTGAATTAACATGAAACATGAGGAGTATATAAAATGAAAATAGATACATAGGAGGGACTTATGAATGCAAGGGTAGGACCTTCAAAAGCAAGTAATTGTACAACTTCACCTTAAAGTTTTGAATATTCATACTGGGTTTTAGTTGCCAAGGAGAAACGGACAGGAGAAAAATCTGACAGGACCGGGACAAAGTCTCCCAAACGGAGTCGAGAAATGTTCTGGTGGGATAACTCAGACCCGAGACGACATGAGAGACCCGCGTTCGAGTCCCGGTTCCGACGGACTTTTTTCATGTCCGTTTCTCCTTGGGAATTTTCCTAGGTGCACGCCTTATCGTGCCAAGTCACCTAAACCCTATTCCTTGTGGGTTTTTAGTTGGTCTGACAGGATAAGAAGGAGTGAAACAAACCTCAAAGAATCATGCGAAGCATTGTGGAAATCCATCGTTTTCCCACAAAGGTCCCTTCGCAAAGGTTCCTCCACAAATAAGTGAAATATATGGACATATATGAGTCTTGAACCCAGGTCATTCACTTATGGAGGAGTTATGTAACCCGGTAATTCCTAATCTTTTTCTACCACGTCACCCATACGTAAGAAGTTGTTTTGCAGAACAATAAACATTTTTATTAGTTTGGTTCTACACTCAAAATAAAAACGAAGAAAACGCCATCTGCTTAGAAAAATATTTTAGAGTAAACAAATTCCTACTAAACAAAAATAAATGTATACATAAACATGGTGAATACGAGAAGCGTCACTCAGGAGTTCCTGCAGAAACCCCTGCCTGCTTTATGCGCTTTTCTGGGTTTTGTAAACGCTCAGTAAAATATATATCGTAAAATGTAAACCGCTTAATTTAACGTTAAGTTATAGCTTAAATGAAAGAGCGTAAATTGAAATAGTTGAGAGATATTTAGATAAATAATACAAAGTCCGCTTCTTTCGCAAGATCTACGTTTCACATTCATACAGTAAAACACCCCACACCAAAGATTTTACCAAGTTACATATTAAGACCATCCATTACCAAGAACAAGTAGATTTACGAATTTGTCAACAAATGTTACCGTGTCACGGCAATATATTAAAACCCTTTATTTGAGAGTAATAGGTGTTAAATAACAAAACTAAATCTTATTTAGATTGAATAATTAATGTCAGAGAAATAAAATTTTAAAGTGAGCACACCATTTTACAGCGCATAAAAGCGGGCACTATTTTCGTTCTACTCGTGACAAGACCAGATGAAAGCAACAAATGCGTTATATGGTTACACGCAGAATATAACATGGAAATATTTGGCCCAACTTTTTAATCTGTGAAATCCTTAGTCAAGTTTTTATTCATCTCCAGCTCGAGTATCGATTGTAAAAAATCCGATGATAGTGACTACTGTCACAGCGATGTGCCCCGGTGCCCAATTTGGTAATCACCGCTCTAAACTAGTGTCCAATCGATTAATGGTAGCTCGGGAAGTGAGAGACTTGGATTAGAGTCTCAACCATGTCCTTTCATCACGCTTCTTAAGGCTCCCTGCCTCTCCAGAGCTTTTGCTAGCTGCTGGTGGAGGGTTTATGGTGCAAACCGGCGTACTGGATTAATACAGCACAGACAGAACAGTGTGACCTAATTCTGGAATTAAAATGAGTGCAGTATAAGATACTCTGTGCAAAATTGTAGGGTCTATGCCATGAAAATTCTTCTTCCAGTGCAGTCCATGATGGAGTGTCTCAAATTATCCGATATTTGGTCGTAAATCCAGTTACGGTTTAATTCTACCAAAGCTATACTTTCTTAAACAAACAAATAGCCGTATTCCGAAGAAGCCCAAAACTGCTTCTCAGGCCATCACGACTTTTTGGAAGGAAATTAAGTTTGAGACCACATCAAAGCGAAGTCGCTACTACTTCCAATTTTTCTCGAAACCACCATATTTTTCCTACACTTCTCCGCGGGCCATCTTATCTCCTCCTCTGTCGTTTGTGAAATATTACTTTCCGCGATGCCATTCCCAACGTTCACCACTTCTGAATCTCTCCGACAAATCAACGGCAGTAATCAGATCACTGTCAAATCCATTGCAGTGTTATCTGTCATCGCTCTCGCGGTGTTGAAGATGTTGAGAAAGGGGTGTCCAAAATAATCGGTGGGGAGAGGATGCTTGCTACTTAAGCACCGTTTTTCTACGACCGAGTTACATCGAGCATCGAATTGTTCTTTGTATTAGATACATAAGTGTTTTGCCTTTCGTTAAATTACGTTCCCCAGTATTCCCCACTCATCGCCATCTCCTTCACCTCCTAGTAACTAACCCCAACCTCTATGTCATCTAACAACTTTTGTCTCTGTTTTCCTCTCCGCTTTTTCCTTGTATTCTTCCCTCAGTAAAACTCTTTACAATCCATCTCCTCTCAATGTTTGGTTCACTTATTTCCTCTGTCGACGTTTCATTACTTCGAAAACCCTCTCCTCCCCGACCATATCTAGTACCTCTGTGTTTGGTTTTCTATCCAACCAACTTACTTTTTCCATTCTATGGAATTATTTTCTATCCCATACCAACATCTCGAGGTCCTCTATTCTTTTGGTGTTCGTAAGGTCCACTTCTTTCGCAAGGTCCACGTTTCACATTCTTACAGTAAAACACTCCACACCAAGGATTTGCAATCTTTTCCTGATTCATTCATCAAGACTTTATCAGTTTTCTTCGCTTCACAGAATTTTTTTTTCTTGGCCAATACAACTCTTTTTCGAACCTCATCTGAACACTTTCCATCCCAAAATATAACACCTCCCACCTGTTCTAATTTTTCGCCGTCTACTCCGGTCGTAATTATACCACCTGAAGCTTTTCCTACTAGCTTATCTTATTGTCAAATTAAACTATTTAAGGATTCCGATTATTCAAGTTATGGGAACATTTTTTATCCATTGCTATTTCCAAGCTGAAGTCCTACGCCGGTAAGTTTTCTGATCACATGATCTCATCCCTAGAATATGAAAGAGATTCCAGAATTAACTCAAATCGTGACAGAAACACTGTGATCGGTGTTTGCGATTTCAAGGGGACTCTTTGAAGTTGATGGTGGTGAAAAATATCCAGGTGCTCTACAACTTTATTTACTACATTTCGGGAAATTTTGGGTAGGATTTCGCCTCACAAAATCGAAAACGTAAGTAGACACGACAGTTAAAAACTGTTCACCAAAAACCAACACACAATGAATTCGCTTGAAATTCTGATTCACAAAGAATGTATACAATTCCACGTGGCTGTATTTGACAATAGCTGGATCCGTTTAGGAGCGTGATCCTAATTTCGGGAACCATCTTGTTATTTCCCGTAGATGAATGGATTGCCGTAGTCGTCGCGGGCAGAGTAGCTTCTGGCGCCTCGAAATACTTTAATATGGCATAATCTTGGTGATTTAATTAGGTATTTCTTACAAGAAAATCTGAATTTTTAAGTTACAATTCAGTATAACCGAAAATTTTAAAATTTCTCACTGTTAAACCTTTAAACTGAAGATGGGTGGTGTTTCAAATTTCGAATTTCTTTCATTTGCACAAATTAAATATCCTCTCCCATATGCTTACAGCTTTCGGACATACAGAAAGAGGATTTTACTAAGCAAAAATTGAGACTATGAAATCCCATCTTCCATTTAAAAATTGCCTCAATTTGCCCCCAATAAAAATCTGTCTGTCAAAAAAATCGAAAATTGAGAGTTTTCAATCAGAACCTTTGATTTACTCCTGTCATATTAGATATAGAAAAAGGTGCAAATTCAAATTTTATACTTAAAGTTTTCGGTAATACATAAAAAGGGGGAAATATCGGGAGTTTCGACTTTGATAAATTACAGCATTCAGTTTACGCCCCTCATAAACGCATACCCCTGTTGCCCCTCCCTCACTGCAGCCTTGTCTATAGAACATGATAGTATGAAGGTTCACTCCGGAGTTCCTTCGTCAGCCTCTGCCGCCATCTTGCGCATTCCAGGTCGCGTAAAACCCCTGTTAAATCTAAATTCGAACTAAATAAATCGCTTAGTTGCAATGGAAATAAACCTCTCGTACACTTCCACGGCAGATTTAATTTTGCGACGTGTTTCGCTAGCTAGATTGCCAGATGATGCTAGTTCGCTAGCGAAACATGTCGCAGTTAAATCTACTGTGGAAGTGTACGAGAGTTTTATTTCCAATGTTATGGCCTTCCACGAAGTAACGCCTTCGCACATTGCCCTAGGTTGTAGTTAACGTAAGTTATACTTGTAAAAGCTCCAATCGGGTGCTTTATAACGGGACCGAGTTGCTCTGGGTATTTCCCCATCCTTTTAGCTGCTCAGCAAGCGCCGAAATCGCGCGTTTGCAGCCTATGAACTGTTTTTTCTCTTCAATTGAATTTTTTTAATAAATATCTTTCACTTTCTGTACTGCATGGTAATATTTATGATAGTACAATTTTGTCGCAGAGCAAGAATGAGACTTCTTACAGGAGTGATTCTCACTTTTGATTCGGTTCTTGGTGTTTTTAGGGAAGCTCTCTGTCATCGAGATTTATTTTTGAAGTAACGTTATCTGATCTTATATTACGTAAAGGGATGGATATATTGTCCTCAAATCCATCTATGTTCAGCAAGGAAAATAGTGAAGAAATAAAATGGATGTAAACGAAGAAAAACATGCAAACTCACGGTAATCTCCCTATCCATTCGGCTGGAACTATTTTGTGATGTGGAATTGCCTATACCCCAATTACAGATTGTCAATGATTCATTGCAGCAAAACTAAGGTCCATTAACACGAACGCCATTAATTTTTTCATTACTTCTCTTTAAGGAAAATGAACACGACCGTTTTTAGCCATTGAAGTTCGAGAAAAGCTCCAAAAAGCCGTCATTTTCGAGTAGACTAACCGCTGAGAAATTCCTACCAGCATGGTTTAGAGTTCTCCGTGGTCGCGCTTTGCAAGTATTGTTCTCAATACGTGTTTCGGCAACTATTATGCAATCTTCGAGAGAAAAAATAACTGTGATTCTGTTATAACAGTGTTTTATCCACGGAGAACCCTAACCCCTGCTGGTAGGAGTTTCTCAACGGTAAGTCAGCTCGCAAACAACGGCTTTTTGGAGCTCTTCTCGGACTCTAATGGATTACTCCCATTCCTCCGCCAAAAAAAACATTCATCAAAATCCCTGGATCAAAAGTGTTAGTCCAATCTAACATTTAACCTTTTATCAATGAATATTAAAGAGAAATAGATAGGTTTTTGTTAACACAATGAAGAAAAAACAACAAAGGGGAGGAAATATTACGCGGGCTTATACAAATATAAGACTGGACGGAAAAATAAAACTCAGCAGAAAAAAACAGCAAAAACCCTACTTACAGCAGCAACTAAAACTGATTAAGAACACGGGAGAATAAGAAAAAGATAACTGTCAGCAACAAGCCTGTAAACTACCTTCATACCTCCTTCAGAAGAGTTCTATCGCATTTCTTTCTTCGAAATTAGCCTGTAAGATGGTGATAAATATCGAGCTGTCCTTGCAAATATATTTGGTCACCATAGCCTCATTTATTAAATCAATGTATGCCACGTGAGGCTGAAGTTGACTGTGGATTCTCTAACCGAGGAAAATTAGTATAAATTTTAATTACTTATAAGTCACTTAACTAGAATTTTCCGTGAATACTGACTGAGTGCGCTGGAAAGATAAAGCAGAGAGTACCAATCAGCTGTTCTTTTATCGATATTGCAAGTATCGGAAATCCTAATTCCAATAACTCGAGTGATTTGGAAGTACCGAATCCATTTTCTCTCTCTATTTTTCTCAATTTGCCCTCTTACTGTACAATACTCATGATTTTCTCGCCCCTCTTTTCCTTCCATCGTTCCTCCTCGAACAGGCTCCAACCGCTCCCAATTCGAAATCGACATGTTTTCACAGAAAAAAGGTTTTTCGTGTTCCTCGTCCGGGGATGAAGTTTGAGAAATGGTTACCAGTCGAATTGTCAGGATGAAAAAAACCGACGGTGATTAAAGCTAAGTGGGCGATACCGGCCAGATGAGCTTATGACGCTATTAAAGAGATATCTCTGAATCAACTCGAAGGAAATGAGTGGCTCGGCGATTAAAGTTAAAACCAGATTTATGTGCTAGAAAACTAGCGTACAATAAGAGAATAGGGAAGAATCGATTACGCTTTCTATCTTTAGCTCTAAGATAAAAATTTTTCCAAGGTATAATTTCTAATTTTACGTTCAGAATGCACTTAACAACACAGGAGTTCTCAATTTCAATAGTATTAACACGTCTTTATTTAATAATAATAATAGTTTATTTAACTCAAACAGGTTGCCCCAATTACATGAGTTATAATAAACACAAAAGAAAATAAGAAAAGGAAAGAATATACAAAATAATAAAAAACGATAAAAAACATAAAAAAAACATAGTACAGTCCAGTTGAAAAGCAATACGAAGAACAGACAAAAAGAAAGTGTTATGGTGCAGAGTTAGTAGCAAAAATTGAGTAAGCCTTTCTCCTTATGGTATTCAAGGAATCGCAGAAGAAGTCCACAATGTTGGATAGTTCGTTAACNAAAGAAGTCAATAAAATATATCTTACAAAAATACATTCACATAATCAACAAAATATGACAAATGTGTGTGCACATAAAACTATGAGTAATGTACAATAATAATAAAAAATGCATCTTCATTTAAGGTTAAGATTGAGTAGTACTCATCATCTTAGTCATAACAGATAGAAAGAAAGAGGAGTTGAATTACAGAAAAACGATATAAGAAGCAACTATTATGTGGGTTTAAAAAAAACTTAAGCCTGGGAACTAAGGAAAAAATTAAAACCCAGCAGGAAAACATCCACGTGAAGTGGGGAGTGAAAATACTGAGAAACCTATTGACAGTGGCAACTAAAATTTAATAAGTAGGCGGAAAATTATTTTAATGAAAAATACTGGCAACCAGTTTAGAAAAATTAAACGTTGAAATTAACTTACATTGAATTCAAAAATCAGTATTCCTGGATACCTGTCACCAAATTCGAATATTTTAAAATGAAGACTAATAATCTTTGTAATCGTATGGAACTTGACATCAGTTCGTTCCCATAACACCGTCACTTTGCGGCGAGAACAAAGTAAATAATAATAATAATAATAATTTTATTGGTCCATGAATAAAGGTAAATTCGATATACATGACAAGGAACATATTTACACACACTTTCGGGAAATATACTAATTCAAATACATACATTGACATATATTTACATGTTTTTTTCATTGATGAATTCATCTACACTATAATATGTTTTACAATGCAAAAAACTCCTCAGAATTTTTTAGAAAAGTGCATCATTGGCATCCTTGAAAGTACCAGGCAGCGGATTGTACATATTCAAAGCCATAATCTCAAAGCTCCTAGCAGTTAGGCTTAGTCTTTGCAATGGAACCCTCAAGAAAAACCTCAATTTTATATGATACATAAGATACAAGTACACTGCTTGTGAGATGAACCTGGTCAAACTTGTACATACATACAATTTCAATTTCCTGTGGAGACAAACATGGTTTGAACAGTAAAATTAGTTGCAAGGCATATATTCATCTGAAGCAAAAGAGACTCCATTCAAAATTAACAAAATGTAAGTTTTAGGAAGTCAATGTTCGAATAGTGATAGTCATTTTATGCATATTTCATTTGGGATCCATTTAAATGTGATACCAGACACAAATATATCTCTCTTAAGCAGAATCACAACCCAGGATTATTTCAAACATAAGGAAATATTGTTTAAGGAAACTGGGTGCAATTGAACGAAGCTCGTCGTGCTCGACAGGTGCAATTAAATACTTTACTTTGAATACGTTATTGCGACTAAAATTTTGTGATTTATGTAATGAGTAGGTAAGATTTACGGATATCTGTACTACAAAGTTATCTCAGTTATGTACATTATCTCTGTCGATAAAAATAAAGAAAACATTTAAATCGACACTAAGCTAAATATAGCCAGAAGAAATCTACATCTACATAAATACCCTGCAAGCCACCTTTCGGTATGTAACAGGGGTGTAAACATAGAGCATTCGAGTTACCTCTTTATCTTACTATTGTCGGGTAACGTTCGCGGAAAGAATGAACCCTTAAAACGACTTTTCTTCGCTCCTATTTCTCTTATTTTCAACATGCTGGGTTTCGGAACGGCCGAAAGAGAATGGTGGTCGCTGATGATACTGATTACGTCTTCCGCAAATGTACTTTCTCTAAGACTCTCCAGCAATCGCGGCCTTGATCTAATCTCCTTTCTCTCAAGCATTCTCCACTTGTATCTGAGAGTATTTGCGTAACGCTTTTTTATCGTAGAATTTCTCAACAAATCACATGGCCCAGCACACTTCCTCGAGCTCGTGAGTACATGTTTATTCGTCGGATCCCACATACTCGCAGCACATTCCAGATGAATACATTTCAAAACACAATGTTAAGACAGCTTCAATTTTCCGCTTTGCAACCCAAAAAATAAAGCTAACAATGAAAAATTCTTCTAAAAACCATCTTTTAAATTTAAACTTTCTCTTTCTTTCCATTCGTTAATTTGTCTCTGGTCACTGAGTTATTCGAAGTACATTTTTTCGCAGTAGAACACCACATTTCGTATCATCTAGTGGACACTAGCACCGTGATATTCGCGATGGATACTTACCTCACGGATGATGGATCTCACGAGGGTCTAAACTAGATAATTACCATTTCATTAAAGGTAAGTATACTTTCCCTGAGTCGGATAATGTACCACCGCTTCGTAATCGGATGTGATACAAAAGAGATAGAAATTACGTAGTCTGAAGTATACTAAGGGACTGTTTTAGAAAATGTTTGGGTGTGTTTGAATTGAAAGAAGTAACGTACAGCTGAGTATTAGAGGGATCATGAACGAAACATGCTATTCATTTTTAACGCGAAACAGTCTTAGCAAGAAAGAATTTAAACGATGGAGTGATTGTGTAAATCGTTATTAAATAATTTAAAACTGATTATATGCTTTTACATCACCAGCTTTAGGGGAAAGATAATGTAACTATAATCTATCATCGCTGTCTGGACTTTGTGGGAAGATATAATGAACTAGCAGAAACAGCTCTTGCTATTCATTTAAACGAAAACTACCATCACAGCTCCATTTTCCCCGAAACTTCATTACAGGCAGTCTGAGGTGAAGAAGCTGGATGCGTAGGAGGGTATTGCACTAGTGTTTGTTAAAATCCTAGCCAATGGTTTTACATTTTACTTTCTTGTCACCCTTCCTTTAAAACTTTCTGTGTTTAAGTGATTGCATTTCCAGTATATTTCCTGATGATGGCATTAAGGCTTAGACAAAAACTAAATCTCCTTGATAAATTTAGAGAAAGCACGTTCGTAGATGATGTAGCTAACATAATGCGCCCCCCTTGTTACATAGGCCTTTCAGACACTGCGAGAAAGATCAGAGAAATAGATGCTAAAACGAATCGATACAAGAATTCATTTTTTCCGCGAACGATACGCGAAAGTAATAGATTAGCGAAGTAAATTCAGTAAATTCATGGTGCTTGCACCCCCTGCCACACGCCGAAAGGCGGCTTGCAGGGTACTAAT
>KZ308359.1:2807966-2824582 GCA_000376725.2 Ladona fulva | reverse complement strand
TATTCAATTATTATTATATTTATTTGAAATTTTTTATGCTCTGGGAAGTTCCCATAGAGCAACACAAAAAACAAGTAATGTAAAATTACAAAAATGTATGGAAAATACAAAAATATAAAAATAGCTAAGCAACAAAACAAAAAAACAACATAAGTAAACGGAGAATTTAGAAACCAAGACAGACAATAGTCATACTACTCGAAATACTCATTCATCAAACACATCAAACATGAATTACAAAGTATTTTTGTCTTAGTTCATAACGCAACTACGAGCGAAATTACCTCAGCTATCTAAGCACATTTAAAAGCACCACTAATAGAGTAATTAAAAAATTTCCTGACTATCTAGCGTTTATCAATGGCGAGAAAAATTATATCTCCCCTAGACAATGCAAGTTAAGGAGCAGTAAAAATTAAATTAACGTCCGTTCTCGATCGCCTTTCTCCCACACTTTCACCCCAAGGTCCCTAAATTCACCCTCATTAATTGTCCGGAACACGCAAATAGCCTAAAACAGCCAACTACGGACGTCCTTAACGAGAACCTATGTCCCTCGCGAGAAACAGCCATTCCGCCGTCCACTTACGTCTGTGCACATATATTCATACGGGGAGTCGTACATCTCCCAGTAATCTCATAGATAAGCTTCCTCTTCCTCGAGGTGGGAGTGGAAAAGGCAGTTTGGGATCCATTGCCCTTGTAGGCGGGCCGCACGTAAAGCGGCTCTATTGCGCGTGCTGCGTCGAAGGGTTGGGTGGGGGAAAACCCTACGGACCGAACACGTACGGGGGCGAATATCGGAAGAAAGGACAGATATATCAGGAGAGGCGCGGGATGAGAAGAAGGAAAGATATGGAGTAGAGAAAAAAGAGGAAAGGAAGAACGACGAAAGGTAGACCGACAAGGCTTTTTATGACATTGAGACTAAGAATTCCTGTCTTACGTTTTTTATGTACCTCAAATAAGCTGGAGAATGCAACTACCAACATTTGAGATATGCTTCCGAGATAAAGGGGTCGATGCTACCCAAAAAAAAAGAAACTATGATTGGGAATTCACAACGAGTATACTAGAAGGTGCTCAAATGATTATGTTACAAAATAATCAAAGCTTAACAGATTTAAATACTTGCAAAGCTCACAAATTTGATTCTATTTCAAATATACGGTAAGCATTTGTATTCGATTCGAAACTGGAGCATTCGATACTGCAAATCTGGTCGCTAATTATGGTTTAACTCCTAAGCAATACCTATCTATTCTGAGGTGCATTTTTTCCTAAGTGCAAACTTAGGTTTCTAAACCCACAAAGTAGTTTTCTTCTGTACATCTTTTTTCAAGTTATCTCTTTTAAATTTCATATGACGAAGATGTCAAAAGAAACTTGGCAGTATCAATAGATAAAACTTGCAGGAATAAAGTATCAATAAATAAAACTCGCTCGAATAAAGTCGCATTGTTATGATAATAAAGTAATAATAATTATTATTAATATTATCATCGTCATTAGTATTATTTATACCATTAAATATTCCTTAAATCAAAGTCACACAAATAACTTTACCATTATCATTAACCAGTCATATCACAACAGAACGTTTATAAACTAAAGGAAAACACCCATACTCGAAATAATCTTGGAAAATATAACTGTCCGAGGCTCTGATTCAATGAAAAATCAACGATTTACAGGCCCCTAATTTAACTGTAATTAAGTAATACCATAAAACAAAAAATAACAGTAGCACTTATTTCATCTTTACTTATATTTTAAGCCTACAATTATTAACAAATGGGTTCAGGAATACACCACTAGAGGGTTGGATGGTGTTTCTATAGAACTGAACTTTTTACGACAAATATACCGGGACCATGATGTGAAATATTATTCTTACGCATTCTTTTAGAGTTTCATTGCATTGATATCGCGAAAAAATGTTTTTAATATCTGTCCTCTTGTATAAATATAATTATATCATCATTGATAATGGCAAAAGTGACGATAAAGTCATTGAGAATTTAAAGGTACCTGATAGTAATTAGTAAAACTAATTAATTAACTAATCCTAAAATTGGTATCTTACTTTTCTTTGTTTGAAAAAATAGATAATAAATTGAATGTATATATCTGTTGCAAAGAAAACCCGAATTTAACTCTCCTCAAGAATAAAAATTTAATGCTTCAGTAGAAATGTACGAAAACACGAACATTTCAAGGAGCACTAGCGGCTAAAGAGCTATAGGTTCTAGGAACACACCGACTTAAACTTTCCATAAAGCTTGACGATTATTTAAAAATGCCGTATTGTTAAAATGTACGAGTTTTCATGACGATATATAATTTACGTGCCAAAGACTTCATAAATAAATTTAGAATCTCCATATCAATGTTTCACAGAATTAAGTGTTTTTATGAAATTGAGATACCGAAATCACAAGTTTCTCTTGTTTTTTTTAACAAAATTGAAGTATATTATGAAATTATAACGAACAAAAACTTTGTTGCGGAGTCACAACTTCTGCTGAAATTTTAATGTATCTTACGTTATCTAAATTATTTTGAAATAAAAATAAAATTCTCTTTAAACAAGAATCTGATCTCTGATGGAAGAAGTTTACTTGATCGATTTAGATAAAAGTTCACCACTTAGAACATGAAATCTCGCCGGGGTCAAACAAGCAATGAAATGATTTAATGGAAATTTTAAATTATTATTTTATGGATATAGATTGTATTGCGCAGGACGACAAAAATTAGAAGATACGTAAAACTGGCAAAAGATCAAGAAAACAGAATTAAATACAACAAAAATTTAGGGTATGAGACAACGAAATTTATGTTAAGCTGATGGTTATTGTCGAATACTTCAAAACGAGTAATTCATTATGACGGGGTCGGAAAAATTTTCTCTAAAAAAAGATAATTATGGCATGTATGACATAATTATAAGTACTTATCGGTGCTTCTGCTCATGTGAGATATGTTTTTTCATATGTATTTTCTACCTACTTTAAATCATTAGGAGATGTAATTGGTTTATGATGAGAACAGTTGAAATACGAGTAAGTCGTCGAGATAAAAGTGAAAGTTCCGCATATTTCACTTCGATTTCTAGGGAGTAAACCCATAACTTCAAACATTACGATATTCAGGTTTATGGTTATGGTTTTCTTTGTTGTTCGCCGAGATATCACCGGTCAAACTAATTAGTCATGATATTTTTCCCAAACCAGGCGTAAGCATATCTGCAAGAAAGCTAAATGCATTTGGTCATAGTAATCTACGAGTCATCTATTCTATTCGTAAGAAAATGAACTTACCATAAATAAAAGTGCATTCTGTAGGTTAAATTAGGTTCTGTAAGGATTAATAGAATGGAAATAGTTTTTGAATAATATTATCAGAATTACTCCTATGTGAAATTTTCAACCTTCATCTTTCTATTGCCAGGATCATAAGGTTCCGGTAGAGTCTAAGGCTCAGGTTTTGCTATTTCTCAGCAAATTAATTCTCTTTAACGCCATATGCCATTAATTGATAGATGTATGCGTTTTCTACGTGTTTCCTTTTGCAGTTTTGACCTAAATGTTGATTTAGCTGCGAGAAACTTCGCACATTCACCTACATCTACATTAATACTTTGCAAGCCACCTTTCGGCGTGTGGCATGGGGTGTAAACACCAAGCGTTCGAGTTACCTCTTTAGTTTATTGTTATCGCGTATCGTTCACGGAGAGAATGAGTCCCTAAAACGATTTGTCCTCGCATCTATTTCTTTTATTTTACGGATCGGCCGAAATTAATGGGGGAGCGGATAATACAGATTACGTCTTCCGCGTGAGGCCTCCGGACAGCTACGAGGGTAAAGCATCTCTTCGGTGAAAGCTCTTCTGGGTTCGATTCTCGGTGGGGGCCTACGTGCGAAATGACCTAAGCTGTCGAAACATTTTTGAAATAATAGTAAAAATAGTTTATACTCTCTTTTGAGTGTTTTGATTCTTTGAATATTAAGAATTACCACAAAGTTAATCCTGATTCTGTGTCGTTCATGGGTACGCGTTTCATCCGCCGGATCTCATATACTCGCCGCACATTCCATATGAAGACATTTCCAAAACACGTTATTAAAAAATGTACCGCAAACTCATTCGGATTACTCTCGGCTCATCACGAATGAACCAAATGGACCCCCGTTTAAAATAATCAGTCCACCATCACGTAGATGAATCAAAGGGGCGTATGCGCGGGAAAACAAAGCCTTAGAAAGAGACAAATAAGAGAGATAGAGAGGAAATAAGTTGGCGAGAGATAGAAATGGTGAGACGGGCATTAAAGCCCAGTCTCTTTGGAGACGTGCACGGATGCGGGCCCCGCAAGGGATGGGTTGGAGAATAGTAGGTTAGATGGAGGGATTGAATGGGAGGGGGTGAGAGAGATGGATGCTGCGGAGGTGGGAACGAGCAGGCAAGATTGGGACGGGTAATGAAGGAGGCAGAGGGCTTCTCCGGGGCCTCACAGGAGAGGACATTTGGAGCAATGGTTTGGAATGATGTTAAAGGATTGAGGGGAGGGATGGATGGAGGATTACGGCGGGATAAAAGGTCCACTTGAGATGACCTACGGAGCCAAGATGCGGGGATTAAAGCGGACGGGATTATCCATCGGTATATATTAGGGGATGTTTCAGTCGGTTTAATGCGAAGATAAAGGGGTTTCTAGAGCAGTTCCCGCTTAGCGAGAAACAATAAAGCGGAAATTTTAGTGGAGTGTAAAATTGACTCGGTCTTTGGGTCTCGTTTAGTGGGGCCATTGTGAGGATGTGCCACGAGCAAGGCTATCGCGTACTTAAACGCAATGAGAGGCGGAAGGCCAAATGCAACGGCAGTGAATGGCTAAGTTAAATACAGTGGGTTATCGCTTGACTAACAAATTGCACATAGAGAACATCCCCGAATGTTGTTTACGCTCGGAGCAAATTTTCGGTAACCTCCTGCAACAAACGCAAGATATCAGAAACTGATCTCTAACAATATAAATAGGTATCAGAAATCATATAACAAGATATCATAAATTAATCAATATTTAACGTTGGAAATCGGAATATTAATTAAATGGAAACAATAACGTTGGAAATTATGATGTTCTTTTAAATGGAATGGAATGTTCTTGAAATTACTTAACGTAATTTGAATGGACATATCCCGAAATGTCCCTGGATTCGATCTTAGGATGGTTCAAATGTCGCCCTCTTAAGATAAACAGAGTAGGGTTTCTTAATATTTTTTGGCACTTTCCGATTAGATAAAGCTATAACTCAGCACGTAAATTAAGTTCGTGGCTATATTTTAAATTTTTAGTAGGTTACTTCCTAGTTATTCCCTGGTTCGACGCTGGGGCGTTTCCATTTTTCGTCTATTAGAAAACCGTTTGAGGCACTTCCTGAAATGATTGCGGCTTAAAACCCTAAGCAATTATAGAATACTATACTGTATAGCGTAATAAGCAACAATATTTTTATGGAGATATTAAACATGTTATTGAACTGCTACTGTGTGAAACAAGAGGTGAGAAATGCTTACAGTATGCATCCTTTACTCGTATTTTATAATTTTAAGCAAAACTAATGGGATAGGGAAATTCGTATTAAAGCAAGGTCAAAAAGCCTTACAGAACCAAGCAACAACAATGCTTTACGGCAGAAAGGACCTCATATCTAGGCTCTAACTTAGTAAGTACTTTATTATATTTTTCTGGGATCTTCAGTAAACCTCTCAAAAATATATTGAAGAAGTATGACTGAAAAATACTTTTCCTCCAGATCGTCAAAAACCACTTATTTATGAGCAAATAAGCAACGTTCTTAAACATCAACACTATAGCTCCTTGAATATCAAGACATGAGGAATCAGCGACTTTTAGGGTTCAAGCGATCTTTTCTTTGTTCAATGCGGCCTTTCTAAACATCACTTCCTAAACAAATTATCCCATTTAAATTGTTACGTTATCCAATCTTACTGTTGATGCTTAGTAAAAACTAAGTTATTGTTATTTCGTCATGGAAATTGTTTTATATAGTTCACTCAAAGACGGCACTCACTTTCATATGTGCTAACTGCATGAAAGCGGGCAGTAAGTAACTCAAATGCGACCTAATGTTCTCTTATGTGATTGATTGGTATTTTATGCGTCCTCCGATGTAAAAAGGTTTCCCACCCCCAGTTCCCACCTTCTGCCACAGCGTAAAATATTAAAAAAATCCTTTTTTTCCTCGATTTAAAAGCTCCATAATAAAATTAGCTTTCTCATTACGTGATTTGAGCGTAGATATGGCCTTTTTTTACTAATGCTTCTCTCTCGTACTCTCTCGTATACTTTAGTCAACAGAATACAGCCTCATATCGTTTTTTTTTATTTATACCTAAATGATAAATTCATTTAACCGCATGTCTAATGTTAAATATTGACACACTCGTAAATGTATCTACGAATAATTTGCCATCGATACTTCTTTCAATTACAAGAATTCGAACCATTATTACGATTATTATGTTTCATTAACAGTTGATCTAATGTATGTAATTTGTTCTTATATCAATGATAACGCTCGGAATTTATTAGGGCGAGGTTGAGACTGCCATTTCTATGACATCTAACCACTAAAATTTATTCTTCAGTAATACTGGAAAAATAACGAGATTTTATTTTCAACTCGATTAAAAATNTACATAAATGGTTCTTCGTAAAAGTCACTCTCTAGCAGTAAAAACTGAGTCATTTATAGCAAAATTGGTCCGCATAGATGGAAACCCAAAAAAATACAAATTTCTAGTCTATTCTGTCAATTTTTCTGGGAATCTGCCTTTCTGGAAACACGCACTACATTAAATTATGAAAAATATAGAGTATAAATTAACACAGTATTGAAACCACAAAAATAAGTTATTCACACATCTATATACAATCCACGAACGTTTCTTGGTAGTTTAAAAAAAGGAAATATTCGTAATGTTAATACCTGAAGATCAGTGATTATATACTATCATTATTCATTCACTGGCATTTCAACGCCGTGATTTCACTGATTTCTGTCTTCATTACCACTATACTATTCTTCCCTCCTTAGATATCATGATAACTTACCTTTTTTTTTAGAGGCTCATCCTTTAGCTGTTGTATTTCCCGCATTTCCCTCTTCTGTTATCTCCATTTTAATTTACATTATTATACACACATTATTTTCGTCGATCTCAAAACTTATCCTTCCTTCTTCACTACTATTGTCATTTTATTTTTATTGGTGTTTATAAAATACTGTTAGTGTGCACAAGGTCTTCATAAACGTTTTTATTCATATAGCACTTAGCTTTAACTTTAACACCGAGAACCACCGCGTTTTTACTCCCATGCACTAGAATTTACTTATTCGGCCTCGACTTTGTGGTAATTCTCCATTATAAAGAATAAGCAAAAGAATACTTCTACCGTTACCACAATATTTTATCACATTACCATGGTTTCGACCCCTCAGGTTATCATCAGGTAATGGGTTGTGTAATAAAATATTGTGGTAATGACAGAAGTGTTCTTATACCCATGTACATCATAATTATAGGTATTAATGAATGACCATTCTACAATGCTACTTCATGGATTCGTTAAATCCCTTTCGTAACCCAACGAAATCCCCCAAAAGAAAATTCACTGAAAAAAAGCATTTTTAACAAGGACATCGTTCAGATCAAAATTCAAGATATCTGACTCGAACGGAGTGCGAGGTTAAACCACTTTCACTCAAGATTCTAACTTATAGCCTAACCTTCCTCTCAAACAGTGCACCTCATCACTCAAAAACGGTAAGACATTAGCGAAATGCTTAACCCCTTCCACGACGTTTTCGGGCAAAACTTTCGTCGGAAGTATTTCTCTTCCTTTCCCGTGGGAAAAACGTTTTATGCCAGACAGACACGATAATAATGAAGCTGCGTAGAGAGAGAAAAATACATAAACTTTGGAGGAAACTAAGTGAAAGTTGAAGCGAAAAAGTACCTAACCCGCATCACCTAAAAAAGAGTGAAAGGGTTTCCTAAAAGAGAGAAAAGAGAAATCCCAGAGGCAAGGAACACTTTTACTCGGTTTAAACCACTTCAATTTCCCAAGAGGGAAAGCCGACGGAATAAAACTTTAAGTAACCCAGTCCATGTCTCGAATATAATCTAATGCAACGTGTGGTATCCAAGAAAGACATTGATCACGGTATGGATCTTCGCTACTTAATTTATGTCCACGAATTGCCTTCTTAAGTATCAAAAAATGAAACTTGCTATTCTATATTACTGCGCAATTTTTCGTGCATATTGACTGTTTCTCGATACCATGGTTCGACTGATTTATTTCAGCCTTTAATTATAATGTCATATGAACGATACTGAAGTTCATTGATTTTGATATTCGTTGATAAAAATCGAACTAATGTTCAAAAGCTCAACGAAAGGAATGGCTGAAAATAATCTGAAGTTTTAAGAGCTCTTTGCCTAATCCATCTTAGTCAAAATACATCAAAATCGAACGTAAATGTAGCATATATTCGAATATCATATCCCTTCCTATTATGAGTAAATCATCAATTGAAATACAAGGAAGTGATAACCTAAGATTGCTGCACTAACGCATTAGTTGAAGTCAAACATAGAACCTTACATATTGCCCATTAAAACCCGCAACATTTACACTACTGTACTCGCTTTTTTTAAAGACCCGGATCTGTTCCCATGTTCCAGTTCCTCCTCTTCTTAGTACCAATTTGAAATGGGCGCTCACATATTAAATTACTTAACAAATATAAAATTAACTTAACTCATAACCTTAAACACAATCACAAAACGTTTCTCTGAAATCACGTCCGCTAAAATGATCCTCACGCCCACGAGCTACCAGCGAAACTAACGGTCAGATGGTTGAAATATCACTCAAATAAAACTTCATCCAATTCCGATTGGAAGAAAATCTGATATTCACCGAAATTCAGTTCAATTTTATATTTTTATTATGTTATTCAGCGAAATCCAGTTCAGAATTTTTAATTGTTCTCGATAAATTATCCGTGGTAATTATCCCATTACTTCCCATTCAAAAGTAACGTGTAAAAATCTCGTGATATTTTATTTACAGCAGCTTATTCATTACAACTTTTAAACCTGCTGATTAAATAATTTAATTTGGGCTATAGGTGCTCAAATGTTGATGGTAAGGCCATCTTGAAAATTTTCGAACAAGCTTAAGTAAAAAAACTGACCCTTGATTGTTCTCCCTGTTAAATTTTGAAATATTGGGAATATTATCGCTGTTTTCATCTCCAAAATTCTCGATTGACCAAAATCTTTCATTCCAAAATGGCACTATTACAGGAGTCACTTCTTAGAAAAAATTACGACTAAGCATATACTCAATTTTCTATCATTTTACAATATTAAACTGAAATATGTCCACTGCTTTACTTTTTTATCTTGAATATTCCCTCATAATGTATTTTTAATCTTCTTATGTTAGTTACTATTTCAATTAATACCCTCAAAAACATGGCTTTGATTACCTTTTTAAGGGAAATCCACCAATTATCGAATATAAATAATTCGATTGAACAAATTTAGCTCTATGTATTATTCATACATCCGTTCTGGCAGATTAAATTAAATCTTAAATATTTCCATATTCAGAGAAAGGGAGCAATATCCACGCTGTTTTCCAAACTCAAAGAGTCAACTTACAAGACATAGAATAAACAATGTTCATCCAAGTCCCTATAATTGCCGAATCGGAGCTGAAGGAGTCGACTGCTCACAGAATATCTCACATAGGTAAGTATCGCACTGCTGATAGCTATGAACGCACTCATTCCAGAATATCGTAGTCATGTGCACTCAGAATGTACCTTCCGGCATTTATTCGTTGCTATTCAGCGATTCACTTCTAAGAACAATTATCGGCGATTTTATTTCATCGATATTGTTCCATGTTGTTCTGTACATTCACATTATTCTTATATTTACAGTACTGTTGTTCGCTACATAAATGGTTCTTCGTAAAAGTCACTCTCTAGCAGTAAAAACTGAGTCATTTATAGCAAAATTGGTCCGCATAGATGGAAACCCAAAAAAATACAAATTTCTAGTCTATTCTGTCAATTTTTCTGGGAATCTGCCTTTCTGGAAACACGCACTTTTCAAGCCCAGAGGACATTGTTATCATTTAAACACTACGAATAGGCACAGTACCTAGTGGCAGTGAGTAGTGTAATGCATATATATATAAAATAAAACACCAGTAAGAGAATTACATACAAAAGAGTTATATACAAAAGTATTACATACAAAAGAATAACACCGATCACAACCCACAATAATTATTCCGAAAGAAGAGGAAGAAAGGTTTAAATGATATAATATTAGTACAACAAAGAATTATGAAATTAGCTTTATTCTCTTCCCTACAGTTATTTGGAAAGGGCTTAAAGATGCTCCTTCGAAGATTGTTCCGGTCCCTTCCCGCTCCTGAAATATAGGGATTTTTCCTCGCGTCTTTTTTCTTGGATTGTGTACACACTTTGTGAAGATAATCTTTTTTCCCATAAATATTTTTATTAAATAAAGAATTATCATTATCACTGAAAGAAGAAAAATTTTTGTTTAAACAAAGAAGCAGAAGAATTCTAACTTTGCGTTACTCTGCGGTCTGCGTAAACGTCAGAAGCTTTTATCTTTGTCCTTGGCGGATAATGCAAACCCATTGTCCGGTGTCAGTCGCTGATCTTTAAAGGCTACTGAAGAGTAGTAATTCCGATCAAAACTTCCTCTTTGAGCACTTAATCAGCTTATTTTATAGATTTTTGATGGCGCAATTTTATATCATTGTAAATTTTGAAGTTTTTGCTCTCGCGAATACGATTTTATCTTCTAGTTAATGCTTTTATAAAAACAGAAACTCTTCCCTAATTTCGATCCTTTGCTGATAGAGATTATTAATCTATATCTTCCGTAATTCAAATCGAGAAAGGAGCCCCTTTCTTAATCGATAGAGCGAAGCTTTTTTTTTGAAATATATTGCTTTGTTTCAAAGTATTGCTCCTTCGATCTATACTCTTTTTATTGGTAGGCATTGGAAACTAAAACTTTTATTCTCATTTTTCTTATTGATGATGCGTTTTCTGAAAGTGGATGTTGAAAACGTTTCTCAAAGAAATTATCTGTGCGACTCTGATAAGATTGATCATCCGATTAAGATTGTCAGATAATAAGAATCGTGGCTCAGTAAATTACAAAGCCGTTCAACGTCCTGAATTTTAGGCTGTAAATTGTCTTCCATATTCAATCGTATATAAGTACATGTTACACAATTAATTGTTTGAAAGGCCGCAGAAATGAGGTAGGATTTACCTGTATATGCGTAATTCGTTAATTATCTTTACTTGATGATCAAATCTATCATAATATTCATTTTAATCACTTTAAAATAAAAGCAATCATTTTATTTGAAGTATTTATGACTTCCTGCTTCCATATATTGACGAATGGATTGAGTCATTTTTCTTTTTGTCAAGGATAGAGAACAATGCATCTTTCATTTGCTTTCACCACCTTGTTCATCTACATCTACATCTACATCTACATTGCAGGAATCAATCCACAGGTAATAAATTGGATTAAAGACTTTCTCACCGATAGAGAACAACGAGTCGTGTTAGATGGTGTAAGTTCCAATTCGGTTAAAGTGACCTCGGGCGTACCACAAGGAAGTGTAATAGAGCCGTTACTATTTTTAGTATACATCAACGACCTTAGTAGTAACATTAATAGTAAAGTTAGGATATTTGCGGACGACACGGTCATTTACAGGGAAATAGGAAACTCAGAGGATAGATTAACCCTATCGTGCGACTTAGATAAAATTATGAAATGGTGCGATGATTGGCAATTAGAACTCAACATAGATAAATGTTCAGTAATGAACTTCTTCCCAAGGAAAAATAATGCCAACGATTATACGTACAGGCTCCAAGGTAAAACTTTATCAACAGTAGAAACGGTGAAATACCTTGGAGTAACCCTCACTAATAACTTAAGCTGGGGTACCCACATCCATAAAATATGTGGTCGAGCGCTTAGAAAACTTGGATTTGTAAAGAGAATTGTCGGTAGAAGCGATGAAAAAGTCCGTGAGAGATGTTACGTTGCGTTGGTCAGGCCTCACTTGGAATATGCGTGTAGTGTATGGGACCATGCAGAGAAGTGTTGTATTCGGGAATTAGAAAAAGTGCAACGGAAGGCGATACGTTTTGTAAAGAATTGTTACGACAAGACAGTGAGTGTAACGCAAATGCTTCAGGACGCAGGATGGGAATCTTTAGAAAATAGAAGGCTTAGACAAAGACTAAATCTCCTTGATAAATTTAGAGAAAGCACGTTCGTAGATGATGTAGCTGACATAATGCGCCCCCCATGTTACATAGGCCGTTCAGACACTGCGAGAAAGATCAGAGAAATAGATGCTAAAACGAATCGATACAAGAATTCATTTTTTCCGCGAACGATACGCGAGAGTAATAGATTAGCGAAGTAAATTCAGTAAATTCATGGTGCTTGCACCCCCTGCCACACGCCGAAAGGCGGCTTGCAGGGTACTAATGTAGATGTAGATGTAGATGTACATATGTACCCTGCAAGCCGCCTTTCGACGTGTGGCAGGGGGTGCATGCACCTTGACTCTACTTCCCTAATCGATTACTTTCGCGCATCGTTTGCGAAAAAAATGAATTTATAAAACGAGTTTTTCTAGCATCTGTGTCTCTGATTTTCCTCTCAGAATCAGAACGGCCAATGTAACAGGGAGGGATAACAGCTACACATTTTAAGAACGTACCTTCTCTGAATTTCTAGAGTAAATCTTCTATCTTCTAGAGATTCCCATCAAGCATCCTAACACATTAGAGTACTTGTTCGCGGCTGTGATAAAAAAGCTACTGAGGTATGAGTGATTCTGAAAAATGGTTTTAATCCTGGTCATTCTTTGTCAAACGCTAATAACATTAGCACCCAATTATTTTTGCTCTGCTCTTAGGTTCTTCCATTATTGGTCTTCTGGCTCCGTGAAGAAAGCTAGGGCGAACTACCTCACTCCTCATCTTACCTAGTAAGCCTCATTTCCAAAAATTTTGTTGCTAATAGTGGAGGGTTTGAGGTTCAAACTAGCCTATAATATCAACTCTGTTATTGCCTCGAGTCCCCGATTCGCGTACTTTTCTCTCCTACATTTCATAGCTATTTTAGTCTATTTCTTATGCATTATCCTTCCCCTCCTTGATGCCCACCGTAGTATGGACCAGAACAATCTCTTCCCCTATCCTTTTTACCCTCCGCCGTCTCCCCTACGCCAAGACATAACTCAAGTCGAAGCAGCGCGCTGTGATGAACGACCCAAGAGCCAACTTGGTTGCCTATCTCATCCGTCACCTTTGTCTCCCCCTAACCATCGCCAAGATCCACAAACCTCACCCTGCCCCACGTCTCTGCTCCCCTCTTTCACGACCTGATCATTGGCTCTCTCCAAGGTTACTCACACTCCTCCATTCTCATTCTCCTAAACGTAGTGAGATGCAGCCGTCAAACGCATGGACGAAAGTGTAAGTAAAGTGGAAAGCTGAATAGAAATGGGAATCACTAGATTCGGGAAGGAAGATTTCGAGATCTTCGAAGCGTAGAACGCCGAAGAGGGCTGGGACGAGCTGCGTGTCAGGATGATTTTCTTAGTTCTGTTAGACGTGGCGATCACAGTTTAAAAGCCAGAGAAAACTAACAGGAATCAGATATAGCGGAATGAGCATTCATTAATAGAGGTATTGGGGCACAGGGACGGATTTAGAAACTCATCAAGGGGAATAGCTAGATTGATAGAAGGACTCGTTATTGGTGAAGTGAAGCCCATTTCGGTCACTCTTTCACCTAATCTCGTCGTTATTATGTCATTATTATATATACAACGTCCAATTATAAGAGAAAAAAAGAGTTGAGTGCGGGAAAAAATTTTTGCAACCTAAGGTTGACTTAGAAAAAACCCGTTGCGAGAAAACGCTCACGCTTAAGGTGGGGTAAAAAACCGCGAAAACACAATAGATAAAAAATATATAAAAGTAATAGAAAAATAAAAAACACTCAATAAAAGATATTGAAATCTTAAATTAAAAAGAGAAAGGAAAATTCAAAGGCACGCACGGAAAATAAACGCATAAATGAAATATTACACAGAAAAAATACAACTTTAAACCAAGAAACGTAAATATACCAATAGCATCACATAAGAAAACTTAGAATTACAATAGTGCAGTATTACATATTTAATTCAAATAAATTTGTATTATCTGATGACCAAACATGATGATTCCAGCCAGAGGCATTCGTCCAATGATGAATAATTATATCAGAAATTGTCATCTTCGTCATATTCTTCCATATTTGAGAGGTAGGTCTGAAAATATAGACAGAAAAAGATTACGGTAGATGAGATATTCATGACAATCTGCCATAAGTTACAGAAGAGATGAAAATGAATAGCCTTCTGTCATCCGTACCCAACAAAAATAATAACAAAAATATTTATTATTACTACCTTTATTATCGTTATTAATAATAATATATTTATTTACAAATATTCACAAATATAAGAAATTGAAAATTAAATTATAAAATTAATAAGAGTAATCAAATTAAGGGGGAGGGTAGTGCTTGCAAAGGGAGGGAGGGAGATTGAGGACAATTTCCTCGTGATCTTATCCTTAATTAACTTTTTATATGCCATTTTGTCGCTTTAAAGGTAGTAGGTAATATAGTAAAGCGGTAATAGAAAACTCTCATAATCTGCATTTAATTTAAGTTCCTCCTCAGATCCTAGGAAAATTGCTACTTCTATTAAACCACCAATTGGGGGGGGTGGGGATTGGCCTCTTCAATCCCCCGTGAATCCGCCAACGTTGGGGATTGAAACGCCTTATTGCACGTTTCATACCAATGTCGGAAAATGTAAAACTTTTCGATAGTAAACTTAATGCTAGAACAATGAAAATTAGTATGTGACCTCACGGTTTTCTCCCCCACTTGCATCAATTCATTATGTGTAAGACTATATTGTTATCTTCCACCCTAAATATCCTACCACGAATTTTTGCTAATTTATTAATTTTTATGTATTTCTGAATTGCAACAGGTAAATTATCTTGTATCTCAGTCCAATCCGGTCGACGTATGACAATGTGTGTTTAGTGAATGTACCAATTTAATGTCTCATTTTATTTGTAACTTCACTACTTTACATCAAAATGACACTGATTTATCTCTTGTGGAATGTGATTGATATATGAACACTTATAAAGGATCCTCTAACACTGTCTGTAAGACGTGCTGCTCGGGGGCTAATTTGAATCACAAAACTTTTATAAATAGCTACGTAACCCTGAAGAAGGGATAAGGTGCACTACGCAAGATAGGGAGTGAGGTAGTTTGCCCTCGCTTTCGTAATCGAGCCACAAAACCATACGTTGAACAATTTTATCGTAGTGACACTCCCGCGTACTTATAACGGCACTAAATGAGGAGTACCTAACTAAATTAAATTCCATTATTCCTATCTCTGTAGCTTTCATACCATCACAGCCAAATGCAAGACGCAGGCAAGTAAATGAAAGTTGCAACTTCCTCTATTCTGTACCATAAGACAAATACTCATACATCAAGATAAGATAGCAGAACTTATTTTATATTAATACATGAGGAAGACGTGTTGCATCATGGTGAACTTTCATCAACCGAGACTCAAATTATAACGAGCATGGTACTTCCTACAATGGTTCAGTGGAATATCTCTGTTGAACTAAATCGGGATCAGAGACCACTCTTAACATGCAACCTATAGTAAAATATGTATTTTGGTAATTATATAATACGCAGAGACTGTTTACTGAGCAATTGCCTCTAGGAGAGAAAATATAGAAAATGAGGAAGGAAACAATTTCGCGGAGTATATAGTATTTTGATAAAACGTGGTCACATAGAAAACATTTCCCAGGAAAAATTTGCAAAGAGAAGAGGGGTTTGGAAAGCGATTCTGAGATGGAAGATCATGGATATTAAAAAAATGTATCATTTTCTGTAATAAAAACAATGTGTTATGAACTGTATTGGCTATAAAAATAACTTATGCATGCACAAATGAGTAATCATTTGAGCAAACACAGTAATTAAAATTAACTTTGTGGACTGTATGATTGAAGAGTAGAAGAAAGGGTTTAATGTTTTATCATGGGCGTAAAGTTAATGAAAGATTCAATATGCGTTTCATGACAGGAAATAAAGTAAAAGAAATTAATAAAATACAGAAACGTCCGTTTTCTGTCATAAGGCAAAAGTCAGTTAAGCTAAACATTCTTCCTAATGGCAATACTTTATTTATTATTTATTATTATTATTATTTACATTACACTGCAAGTAGATGCCAGGTCTGGTGGCAGTGAACATACTAATTTAAAATTACATACATCTACAGACAATACATAAACATACATACATTTACATA
>KZ308359.1:2747560-2804677 GCA_000376725.2 Ladona fulva | reverse complement strand
GTATAATATTATTTTTATTCTTGATGAAATTGTTTAATTTTATATGATGTAATTTGTTTCATGTATTTTTATATTCACACATGTATAATTATTATATGTTATGTATATTATTCAAATACTGTCTACGGGAGGTTTTTGGAGGGTTTTACCTCCCGTCATGGGCGAATGCCAGGCAGTTTTCAAATCAAAATGTTATACTTCCCTCCAGCGTTGCCACCTGGCCAAATGGCCAAATTGCAATGCAGATTTTAGTAAATAAATAAATACGAATGATACTTCTTTAACATTTGAACATACTTATTTCTTTACTGAAATATAACTGTATGATTCGTTACAAACATCATTCCACTAGGATTCTCATATCCAATTAATACGAACCTGAGCGCGGGGTACTTTTCTTGACAAGAATATATATCAGGATTACCGCTTTCAGAAATTTTCGCCTCACCAGCACTTTTTGAAGCTTTTATTCAAAGGTTTGGAACAGCAAAGAACGCGCCCGCATTATTTAAGCTTTCTTCAACGTACACCTCTGTGTAATATTCTGATTTTTTACGATTTTACTTTGACAGAAATTTAAAATTATTTAAATTTAATATTTTATAATTATTATTACATACGTTACAGACGGACTAATAGTACAGTGGTTACTCATTACTACACTACAATTATTACAATACTTAGCTATACAATTATACAATACAATATACTATGCTAATTTCAATAATACAACGTTTTCGCCTACTATAGGACGTTCATCATCAAGCATTAACCCTAACAAGAGTCTTAGTTTGTATACAAAGGTGGTGCGAAAAATGGCAACTCGACCTAAACACAAGCAAATGCTCCGTAGTAAACTTTTTCGAAAGAAAACAGTTGCAGAAGAATAAATCGTACAATATTAACGGAACGGAAATAAAAGTAGTCGACTTGGTTGAGTATCTCCGAACCACTCTTACAAATAACATGAACTGGAGCACGCATATCCGAAACATTTGTGCTAAAGCAATTAGAAAGCTCGGTTTCATTAGGCGTATTTTCGGTAGATGTGACGAAAAAGTTAGAGAGCGATGTTATTTTACGTTAGTTAGGTCCCATCTGAAACATGCATCAAGTAGATGAGATCCGGTGGACGAAACATTCAGTCGTGAACTCGAGAAAGCACAACGGAAAACGATACGTTTTGTTTAAAAGTGCTAAGACAAGAAAGAAATCGTTACCAAAATACTCTCAGAGGCAGGTTGGAAATCCTTAAAAGATAGGAGATTAGGAGCTAGATTGCGACTGCTTGATAAATATAGGGAAATTAAATTTGCGGAAGATATAATAGATATTATGAGACCCCCCTGCTACCTTGGGCGATCCGATAATGAGCGTAAAAAAAGAGAATTAGATGCTAGGACGAGTCGTTTTAAGAATTCATTCTTTCCGCGAACCATACGTGATAACAATAGGTTAAGAAATAGTCCGAATGCTCGGTGTTTTCACCCCCTGCCACACACCGAAAGGCGGCTTGCAGGATATTTATGTAGATGTAGGTGAAGCTACACAATATACTATTACTAGAAAAATTAATCGTAGCTATAAAAATAGAACATTAAAATACAACTTTCTCCTATCATAAAAATACATTAATTCATTCCCGTTCTTTCCCTAAATACAGTAAATTTCCACGATCTGATATAAAAATGTAATGAAATGGAGTGGGAATATATGTATCTATCTTAATCATATTATTTCTCTGAATGATATTATCCGCGTTGGCTGACAAATGATAGCGCTATAAAAATGGTTAGCCCTGTAGCTTTCCACGTAATACCACGTTAAATACTCATCGAACTCCTTGCAATTAAGGTCGATTTGAATATCGATTTTTCCTTTCGTCTTATTAACGTCTAACAAGAGAATATCTTAAGCAGAGGAAGTCTACATTTTAGTGAATTGTAATATTAGCTAATTATTGGCGTTACCACCTGGGACATTTTATCTTATCAATTTATCTACATCCTCGGTTTCTTATATTTTTAAAATTTACTTTCCGGTACTTCCGTCAAAATTCGTAGCAATTTTCACTTCAATGTGTACTTGGCCAGAGTCCAAAATTTCTTCTGAAAGACTTATCTTAGTCACTCGATACCTATAAAATTTTCTTCAAGTAATGGCGGAATATGTCTACATTAAAAAGCACTTAGTCTTTGAAGATAGCTAATAAAATCGTCGTCGGATACAATGAAAGAATAAAGATAAGATATATATCCTTTGTCTTTCCTTTATTGGTAGCTGGTCAGCTGGGCAGATAAACTCCATTATATTGATAATTGTCTTTAAAAATCGATCGATCCATTTGTTTGAGATTTATTGTGTGACAGGAACGCAATACAAGATTGTGCTTCGCTGAACGGTGAGTTTGATAACATTTCATTCCCTTTCATATTTCTACAGAACTCTTTTACTTTCACCACTGCCTTGAAATCAGAGTAAGGGTTTCCAGTTGTTTGTTACTAAGTGGATCGAATGTCCAATGTGGCTGCTTTTAATATTTCGTGCAGATGCGGCTCGCTGACTCCTAGTTCTGTTGTTACTTTCAGAGGAGAAGCACCAAATTATTATGCGTCAGTACGTGTGTCAGTAAATTATTGCCAGTAATGTCACCTAATATTTTTACTAATGATTCTTGTAGTGGATTGCGTGTTGTTGGTAGTTTACTTCCGGTACCTTTTTGGCGAATTTTCTCAAAATTTCAGAAACCAAAATATTTTAACTGGGCGAACCACATTGAAAATTAATATAATTGTTGTGAATTATACCATTATAATTATTAATNCACTGCTCAACTGTGCGGTTACAAAATGAGTTTTTTCCTACGTTAGTTCTCTGAGGGAGCGGTTCTATTTTGTACTCATGGTCTTTTCTGCCGCGGTATGATGGCTCCTTTAACCTACTACTGATGCTTTCCCATGCTGGCTTACCGCAATATGCATTATAAAGACATCCTAATCTACAGGAAAACCTTTTTTCTAACGAGTCCCACCCTAATTTTCCTAGCATTTCTGAGACGCTCGCAGTCCTCCTGAAATCTCCTTGCACTTTATGCTATCATAGGAAACATTATGTTTGCAAATAATTAAATATGAGCACAATTTAAAAGTTTATCTTCTCTTACACCTAATATACTTCTTTACACAATATTGTCCTACATTCTTAATCTCAACCATTGACCGATTCCATGATAAAGACATAATCCGTCAAGCAATTGTGAGTTACTCATTTATGAGAGGATATGGTGTCAGATACCATAAGAAGATGAAGGAGAGGGATATTGCTCGTCTAACTACAGGGACAGGAAAAGAGCTAATAGAGGAGATATTTAAAGGACTTACGAGCTAAATGTAAGCCCACGCCCATTTCTGAAATGATATTAGAAATCTATTCTATATAGGATGTTTGCAAACATACTCAGGTTGTGATAGGATACTTACCTAAGGAATTGTGCTTTATTTACGATTGCGATATAATGCGATACTTACCAGCACTACTCGCTATCTCTCGCATATTTCATATTAGTTTAAGCTTTTGATTCCCCGTTTTGGTATGGAAAGGCTTGAGGCTTGCAACATGGTATGAACCGCGTGAAAAGAGAATTCGAAAAACATAGTTAGAAAGAAGGCTAAGTAGAAACAATCAAGTTAACGCAGATGATTTTGACGTATTTAAAGGTTAATTTTGTGCTTCTTAAATCATACTACGAATATTGTTACCTCTACGAAAATAATTTTTGTCCTTATATCTTAAGTCCAATGTCTATTCGTTTCCCTATTCATTTTCTACTCAGTATTCAGGCTCAAATTTATTAAATTTAATAAGGAAATATAAAGTTGATATAGTATGAAATGGCAGACTTAATGATAAACTCTCAGAGAATGGAATGATTTTTTTTATTAGAGATCTCCTTTCTCATATTATCGTAATTCCCTCTGATTAGTTAGACGTAAATTGTATTTTAAATCACTTCAAAGCATTCTTCACTTACTTGGAGAACGGCGTACATGGCATCCATGAAAAGATTTTACTTAATGAATAAAGTCTATAAGCTATACCTTCACGAACGAAAGAAACGAAACGAAAGTTGAAGGACACTATAGGCGGAATATCCGAACCAACCCGCTATGATTCCTCCCCTTCGTCATACCTTCCGATGCTGTCATCAACTGACTGCGATGCTTGACCCAATTTTCCTCGTATATCTCTTCATTCACGTTTAGGAGGACTTCGTTACTTTCTAGGTCTCTTCATTTTATTTTCAGTATTCTTCTTCATAACTAAATCTCTATTGCTTCCAATTTAATCTGCTGTTAATCTGGCCGTAGTTTTACAGTCAAAGATAACTGTAAACTTATAAAATATATAATCTAATTTTGCGAGCTCTTTCTTTTTCCAAGATAGTGTAAGTGGTGATTTTTATGTATACTTTATTTATTTCTCTCTTTTTCTCTCGATGGTGGCCATCCTGACACCTAAGTTGTTTGGAATTCTGCCTGAATAGATAAAGCGACTATTTATAAACCACAAATTGTGAAAAAGCCTCCTTTTAACGCTCCATCGGCTAGGGAAATAATAGTCCTCACTCAACGGCATTTTCTTGCAAGAACGAGAGTCCCACAGTGATGTATCATTGGCCCAATATCTTTTTATCTCCTGAGGCCCCCTTTCACTTTCCTCTCCTGTGCCTCCGAGACACTCACTAAATCCCCAAACCATCAGCCGCCGCGCTCCCAGCAGCTTGCCCTGAACCACACGATTGGTGTTACTAGTCTGCGTGATCCGAATAAGAGACCATGGGAAGAAAACGAAGACTCCCTCCAGGGTAATAATGGCTCAACCATAAAAAGGGTCACATATAGTATATGATGGAATGTACTATGGCATGATCATGAACTTTCAAGAACCACAGAAAATTTAATTCTATAAATCATAATTAAATAAGCTAAAAGCGAACAAACTTTGTATTCTAGCAATGCCTTCTCCGTAAATCCTCATACGGATACAGGAGCGCGATCTTTTCTTACTAGAATGACTAATCTTCTAACATAACCATTTAAGAAGCATTCCATAGTTCCTGAGATCATATCTTGGGCTATTTTCATTTATTTTGGTTCAAAATAGGGAATTATGTATCTTACATTTCGTTTTGTCTGTCTTCTGCTTGACTCGGATTGTATGGAAACACTCGGTTATGAGTGATGCTTAATAATGACATTAATCCTAGCTGAATAACGGCATTCACTTCACTTGAATACTATGAAAAGTGCCACTCATAGGGTCATAGAACTGCATTTACGTGAAATTATTAACTTTCTGGTGGCAAAAATCAAGCAATGAAAAACTATCTCACTCCTCATGTTGACCAGTATTTTTATTAACTCTCAAAAGCTTTTGGTAGCTAATGTTTCAGAGTATCACTTCGGCCTTCCGGGCAAATGCCTTTACAGACTGGTAGCAAAGAATTCACCGAAAAGCTTTAGCCTGTAAACTAATCCTCCACAGTTGCAATAGATCTCAGCCGAGGGAAGTAATGATCACAAATATTTTACTGTCGAATCTTCATATACAAATCGTGACGCTTTAAGTTACATTTTTTCTGAATTTGCCAGCAATAATCAAGCAGCGGGTGGACTGTTAAAAAGGACAGCTCTACTAAGGGAAGGTGCAAAAGTTGTACCATTCCACAGATTGAATTTAACAAATAAATCGACCGGTTTCTTGGCGACAACTTCCTCAATGTATAATCAACGGTCGTATTTTATTTTTCAATTTAATTTGATGAATGAAGCGAGCAAAATTCATTCACGAAAGGGGGGTTCGCAAACGGGCACGGCGATGCAATAAAGAAAATATGAGGGGCTCGTGGACGTTAGCGGTGCTGAGTTATGGGAGACTGGGAACGCTTCGCGTGATGCTGGAACACTTTCTCTTTCCACAGCACAAATTATGGGATTTGATGCGAAATTTTTTTTCACGGGCCGGCAAGTGCTGACGACTTGCTTCTCCGACTGAGATTGATGATAAAGGTTGGAGGCGCATTTATACATGCGACGCCTTAACTGACGGGTTGGGGTGCGATCCTTAACAATTATCGGGGATATCCATCAATATATTGCGGTTTTGCTGATCAGGCCCTCGACGTGTGAGTTTCTCTTCTTTCAGAGGATGTTTAATTCAATACATTGCTGTTTTATTCACTTCGCATATTTTCATTCCGTTTTCAACAGATATCACTTTAAATTTATTTCCCTGATAATATTTTATTTTTTATATGCTACAGGAATTCTGATTTTCAAATTTTTTTCGATCGAGCTGCTAAAACCATCTAAAGAGTCAAACGAAAATTAAATCCAAAATTCGGGCGGATGAGTATTATACAAAAATGAATGTTTCATTTATTAAAAAATATTTTTGTTGAAACCCTTAGATAAATAAGCATTAAATGACAAATAAGAGTATGGTGCAAGTTTCTGCGATAGCTTACCGAAGAGTATTTCATGTAAATAAAAATCAATGGCCATGGATCTTTTTAATCGTCTTTCGGGTAGTAATATTATAACATTTTAAGAGTACTTCGACAGCTGTGGTCATATCTATGAAACTTGTTTTTCAGGTTATCAGTTCAAACGAATCGATGCTACCTTCACTTGCTTTGAACTAGAAATCTATAAAAGTAAATATAAAGTGGACACCGAAGGACTGAGAACTTTTAAAACATACCCATAAACTTCTCGTGGTGAAGGCTGAATTGGTTAATGTTGTAAAATAATTGAATTAATAATTTGAATTAAAAATCTTCAGCCTTTTTTATGTCCAATGAGAAGTGCGATATGATATTGATAAAAGCATGCTATATTTTATATGGAATACTTTTCATTTGTGTTTAGATTAGAGAAAAATGCCTCTCTCGATAAGAAACGGGAGAAAGGTACGAAATGTAAAACTAACTACACTGAGGAAGATCAAATTAACGGTGCACTTATATTGTTCAGCACGTAATGAGATACAAGCAAGAAAATTACAATACAAACTTGTGGAAAGTCTCTAATCTTAACACTATGTTTTTCGATTCATACTACCCTTATCAACTGCCTGAATTTTCGGTAGTTACAAGGGTTAAGACAATTGGACACTTCAGGATCCCTTCAATTATTTATAACGTAGGAAAAAGTTCAGATAAATGCGTTCCGGGTACTGAAATCCCTCGTACCTTATATATTTTTAGAGAAGCCAACTTTCCTAAGCTTAAGGAGTTTATTTACGCAAAAAGAAATGCCATAATGAGTTTCATTCAGAATAATTCAGTAGACGACATATGATCTGAGTTTCCCTGTATCCTTCGCAAATATCAACGCAACGCAAAGAAAACGGTAACAGATCGTCAAGAATCACAGTGGCTAAAACCAAAACTACGTTCTCTCCAAAGAAAACAAAGATCATCACATTCTCGCATAAAGTCTTTTCCACATATTAGCAGAGATTACGAAGAAGTGAACGCAAATACTTACAAATGAGTAGTGCAGCCCAAATTGAAGCCCGTAACGAATTCGATGCTTTCAGATCAAACGCAGTACACAATTCCTATAAAATAATCCTAAGGAATGTTGGTCTTATGTTTGCAAAACTAGAGATAAATAATCGACCGTTTTGCACCTCATCGACGACAGTCGAAGCACCGTAAAAGTTTCACGCGAAAAGTCAACTATTCTTCAACAGCATTTTAAAAAAATGTTCCGCATAAGATGACGGTCGCGACAACGCATCCCCACTCTCAGTAAGTTTGCGCAGGTTTTTCACACCCCCCTTCTTTGTGGGTGTTTTACTGCTGCGGATATTTTTTTTTCCTAGGTCTCACTTAGGTTTTTAAATCCACAACTAAATATTTCCAATTTTGTCCTAATTCAACTTAAGTTAACTTTTATTATCTATTTTTTAACTCTTTCATATTATTATTAATTTAAATTTTTTAATATTGACGATGGGTTAAATGGAGAGGAGACTTTAAAGTCTCAATTTCGCCAAAAATAAAGATGTTATTTATTTATTTACTCTCCTTAGATCGAAAACGAGTAAGTTGGAGCTAAATGAGGCAGGCATATGAACCTTGTATTGCAGATCGAAGGTAAAAAGTCTCCCGGGTCAGAATTCCCGCCCTCATTAAATCTACGCTTGCAAACAGGCGTGCTCCCCTCCTCCTTCATTCTCCAAGAAATCTTTAGACAAAAGTATGGTTTCGGTGTCATGGAGAAAAACGCACATCACTCTAGTGCCGAAATAATGAATGTAATTCTAAACCTGACATCATTGACCGATATCGCTCACTTAGATATTTTGTAAAATTCTGGAGCCCGTAATTCGCAGTTTTTTAATGCGTTTCCTCGGCGATAATGTTGCAAGTATCGAATGCAACGTGATTTCCGTAAAGGGCGCTCCAGGGGAGTTGCCAACTCTCCCGTTTTCGCCAGGAAACTCCCGGAATCGGAGGATAATTTTCAAAGTCTCCCGCCTCCCATACTGAAGGGTTTTCCTCTCGTTTTTACTCATCAAGACAACTTAGCAGTCTCATCTGAACAGTAACCCAAAAATCGTAATAACACCTCTCACCTGTCGCTAGTTTTAAGAAGGATGTTACATTATGCCACTTCTTATGGAAATAAACTCAGTAGTAATCACACTTCTTTTCTGTTCGAATCCGGGATCAATAATTAGAGAGATACCGAAGGGAAACAGTTAAGTCTCAGTTTCAAAGTGCTCGTTGTAAATTAAGTGCTCCTCATGTTTTCGATCAGTTAAAATAGATTACTTAAAATTTTACAGGAATATATTATATTAAAAAGATTAATCTCCGTATATTGAAGACAAAATGTTATCATAGACAAATTATTGTGATTGTATTTTAGCGTTTATGTTTTCAACATTGAAAATAATAAACTTAATGGATATTATGCATGCATATTTTCTTATATGTGTACCTTTACATCGATAATCTCCTGATGAGTGATATAAATTATAGCCCATCTTTATACAAAAATATTTGGGAATGTTTTGGAAGTTTCTAGGAGAGCTATTTACATTATTCCTCTCAGAAAATCTTGTTAAGTCATCTGAAATTACATTTATGGGTAGAGCTAATTCAAGTATGATCAAATTGCATATTTATGCTGTTCATTAATGAGGAATAGACATTCTATGGTATTTGTAATTATGTTCAAATTACGCTCCCGGAATCTCCCGGAATTTCCTACTCTTGGAATGAAAAACTCACGGAATCAACCTTTAAGGAGTTGGAAACCCTACGCTCCAACGAGAGCCAGTTTGTCACTCCTTAACCACGTTATAATGCAAGCAGCCGACGAAGGCTATACAACAGACGCCATATTCCTGACATTACACAGATAAGATGTTCTTTCAGAAACTCGAGTCTTATTCAATCGACGGTTGAAGGTTGACGTGAAGGTTTAGAATTAGGGTTTAAAATTCGGCGCATTATATTTAGAATAACAAAACCCTGAAATCGAAAGAGACGAATAAAAATCTGTTATCTCGATGCAATCTAAAAAATCGGTCACGATTGACGTCTCTTCTTTTATCTTATAAGTCTCTTATCTCCCATCCTTATCTACTTCCTGTGACATTTCGTATCTGAGTCGCTCGATTCAACCCGTTATGTATTAGTCATGTATTACTTATAGATGAAACACTGCATTTGGTGCATCATCAAGTCGAAGTGATGGCATTGAGAACTTGGGAGCTCAAGTAAAAACGCATGATTTCAATTTTCGGAAGAATTAAGCCGTTCAGCCCGAGGGTTATAACTACCAATGGTAGATGTAAGGCAGGGATTCCTAAGTTTTTAACTTGATTGACCCAGATTTGCCACAGTATAAAGTTCGTATACCGGAAATAATTTCGCTAGACATTATGTTATTATGCTTCACCTTTACCCTTGTAAACCTCAAGGTACTTTTCTTTTATAGTAACCGTGGCTACTGGGCTACCTATTGGAGGCTACTTGAGCTTTAAGACTCTTAATTGAGAAAGATATCGCAGCATCTGTTGTCAGATATATATAAGGAAGGCTCGACCGTATTCTACCGCACCCCAACCCAACCCAGCTTAGCTTGAGTTTGAACTTAGTTGAGTTGGGTTTTTGTCAATGTCCCTGTCTATGTCAATTTTAGGGATTTAAGATTTCAACGCGCTACAATATAGTATTGGAATATCAATATAAATTAGGTATTACTCCTTGAAAAATACTCACTGTTCAATATTCTGCTGAGTTGAGCTCAGTTTCTAGCAATAAAAGGGCTCATTATAATCAAAACTCAGTACAATGGTAGTTATAACGAAGCATATGAAGCTTAAAATATATCATTCAAGCGGCCTCCTAGCATTCACGGTGATTATGATAGGAAAGCCTCATTCCCTATTCTTAGCTCTTGGTAGCCAGTACTGCAATGTATGAGGATCCAACTACCCTTCAGGCTTATAACCTTAAGGACACCTTTCGGAGAAGAATTGTACTTATATGTATTACAGACAGGTATAGTTGAACGGTTGTTCAAATTGAGTTCTAGAATTTACGAGAAGTAGAATTTTCCGTTTTTGTATCCTAAAATTTCTAGAGCGTAAAGTAACTATGTAGACCCTTGTGCTGACCCTTGAAAGTTACGGTAATAATTTTGCAAGAGGTTTCTGTAAATCACACTCGCTGAAGACCTCCTTAAAGCGATCATTTTTATTATCCTCTTGAAGGAAATTTTTCCCTGAAAAAAGTAACTCAGTGCTTGAGATTAGTATTTCTGCGGGCGTACAAACAAAAGACACTCTTAAAGCGACGCGCGCAAGGCTCAGTTGCGGCCGCAATTGTTTCCTTCGCGCAGAAATTTCGTTTTGATACTTAATGCACCGCTGGCACTCGAATGCTTCAGAAATTTTCCGTCTCCCGCAAGAAACGAACTCAACGCGGCCTTGTAATACCTTTTAATTTATCGCATTCCTCCACTTCGGCATAAACGGTCCCTTTTGTTCGATTCGAGTGCGTTCGTTACGGCGCCAAAAACACGCAGATGCAGAAAAAGCTCGGAAACGTTGGCTTTCTTTCGTTTACCTTACTCTTCGGCCTCCGTAAGCCCTAAAAGAAAGACCCTTTCGGGACGTACAATTTCCCTCTGTCACTACTAAGGCCGCTGCACTCCAAAATTTTCGCTGCGTCTTTGTTTTACCGCCCCCACGATTCCAATTACTCGCCCATTCGTAACTTCCGAGTTTATTTCCTTCTCGTTTCCGACCGTCTCCTTCTCAAACCGTTTTCATGCGTATGCCTTGCCTTTAAAACCTGTCATTGAGACTGCGCGTACTTTGGGTCTTTTACCGCTCGAAATCTCTTTCTTGACCTCCAAATCCAGGTATGAAAAGTCTAACCAATTACCTAACGACGTATGTCTCTCATTGGATCCGCTCCACCTTGGGAAGTGTTTCTTTCTTGTTCCGGTGTCACTTAGAGGATAGCGTCCTCTCTTCGGGTGAACACGCGTGTTATTCTTTCCACTCTCTCATGAAAGCCTCTGTCCGAAGTCTGTGAGAAAGTATTGCTCCTTTTTGCTGTGGACAGCGGTTGTCTCGACGGTAATTTTTATCCGTCTTCACGCTGAGATCTGTTGAATACCGTCCCGAGGAAAAAGGAATCTTTTCCCATACTTCATTTTTCCAGCCTTTTCCATCTTTGAAGGGGCTTTTTTAATGAATCTCATTCCCTCGAATTTTTCTCTCGTGGCGGTAAAACAGCGCCGTGAGTTGGCATTGCGAACTCTCTGGTAGTTGTTCTGCGACAAGATTTCTTTGTATCTTAAGATTTCCTTGTCTCTCCTAAGCGAGAATTCCTCAGAGATTCAATGGAAAGAATAATGTCAATTCTTGCCTTTAATGGCTCATAATGTATGTGCTGACAAACCTTACTAAGGCGCTAGTCGTTGCTTCACTTTCGCCTTCCTGTTTATTCGAAATTAAATCCAATGATCACCGAATGGAACAGTGCGTTTTATTTCGACTTCTCCTCGTTTTTCTCTTTCAGAATTGCATCCGATAAACTTTAATTCTGTTCTGTACCTTCTACGTTTTACTTTTGTTCTCTTCTTCTTGTTGCATTTAATTCTCTTCATTAGCGATTTGATTCGTCGGATTTCCGAAACGGACCAGGTCACTAAATAATTATTCATGGGTAAAGGTCTATGTCTACATAGGTGCCCTGCAAGCAGCCTTTTTGCGTGTGGCAGGGGGTGCATGAGCCATGACTCTCTATCCCTAATCGATTACTTTCGTAAAATTTTAATCAGTTCGGGAATCGGAAACGGCAAATCGTGTCTCCCGAGAATTCCAGGGAATTTCCAGGATGGTCTTTTTTGTTTAATTTTCGTTCGCAATTGATAAGAAAGATTAATGCTAGCCATTTCTTCTCCTATGGTCGTATTTTTATGTCATTATTGACGAAAGCGATTCTGGCTCAGTTTCAGACTGGGGTCGTGATGTCCAGCAATCAACTTGCAAAAACTTTGAAGTCATTCGAATGTCTTGATAACGGATCAAGAGTTAACTAGGGAATCCAATAAGGTGATATGAGAGTCAATACGTTGACACTCTTTATCCGTTATAATTCCTCTTTGCTAGAGCATCGTCCTAGACGGGTTTCAGTGCCTTAATGATAATTTAACAGGTTATAACGACTGGTTAGAGCAACCTTCCAGCAAATGTCTACATCAACGAGTATGTAAGTACCATGCAGCCCGCCTTTCGCCGAGTAGCAGGGAGTGCATGCACCATGACTCTACGTTCTTAATAAATTACTTTCGCGTATGGTTCGCGGAAAAAAATGAATTCTAGAATCGATCCGTTTTAGCATCTATTTCTCTCATCTTCCTCGCAGTATCAGAACGGCATACGTAACATGGAGGACGCATTATATCGACTACATCATTTGTAAATGTGCTTTATCTGAACTAATTTAGTAAATGTATCCTTTGTTTAAATCTTATAACTTCTAAAGATTACCATCCTGTGACCCGAAGCATCTGTGTAATGTTCATTGATTTATTGTAGCGATTCTTCAGGAAACGTTTCGCCTTTCGCTGCACCTCTTCCGATTCCCGAATACAACACTTATCGGCAGGGTCCCGTTCACTACACGCATACTCAAGATGAGGCCAAACTAAGAGGTTTTTCCGTGTTATTTCCACAAGGTGGAAATAACATAGTCAAAGTTTCACAGAAAATCTGCTTTTGAAAATCAGATTTTCTGTGGAAAATTATATCCACCTTTACCGTTATGGATTTCCACATAGTATCGGCTAAATCCACCCATTAAGTTTTTAGATGAATATTATAGATAATTTGAAATTTTATTAAATATTAGTTGTAATTAAAAAATAAAATATAACTATGATGCAAGGGTATAATTCGCGATGGAATACTGCGTTGGTCATATTCAGTTTTGACTTACAGTTGAGAATTGCTGATTAATAAACTATTTTTAAAACTATTGATTTATAAATTTCATTCACATGATCTGAATTAAAGACTTCCTTCGCGGGACTCGCTCTCGTGTGGAAAGCGATCTTTTTCATGATACGTATACCATTCATTGTGCGGCATTACTATAGGTGTATTAAATTACGTGTGCTATGTATTGCCGTATAACGTACCTATGACCTACTGCTAATGCTTTGGATTCGGATTGACTTCATTCTCACGTCACTTATTAACTTCGCAGTTAGATATTGCCATCGAAAGTTCCCCCGACAACAAGAACAATCACTGCACTTGACCTTATCTATACTGTCAAAATCTGCAGAGAATGCAGCACAATCTTATCTTTCGCAATGTTTCTCAACCATGAAAATAATCAAATAACTATCAACATTTTATACGAAAATTGTGCAAGTTGTTCTAATCGCCATTGTTAAGCGCTGCGGGACTTTCTCTATCCGGTTGATGAGTATACAAAAAGTATATAAATGTATAAGAGTATATAAAAAGCTCGAAGGCGTGCAAAGAAAGGCGGCTAGGTACGTAGTCGCCAATCACAGGAAAACCGAAAGTGTAAATAAAATGATAGCTAATATGAAATGGGAATCATGAGAATCGAGAAGGAAGTCTTCTAGATTAGCCGGAATGTATAAGGCATGTAATTCCAAAGAGGGTTGGGTTGAACTGCGTACTAGGTTTAAAACTCCGAGTTATGTTGGACGCGGAAATCATAGTTTAAAAATCAAGGAACGCGAGCAGAAAACAGATATAGCGAAATATTCATTTGTTAATAGAGCTATAAGGGAATGGAATTCTTTACTTGGAGAAGTTCTCATTCCAATGCCGAAAAATGTTAAAGCGTTCAAAAACAGGATACAATCAATATGTATGTAGATTTCTTGTACGATTTCCTGTCATGATATTCCATGCAACATTGTACATGCGGTTATATGAATAAATACCATGTATCTTACTTTAGTTACTTCTATTTCTACTTAATGTATAATATTATTTTTATTCTTGATGAACTTGTTTAATTTTATATGATGTAATTTGTTTCATGTATTTTTATATTCAATACNTTTTCGCCTCACCAGCACTTTTTGAAGCTTTTATTCAAAGGTTTGGAACAGCAAAGAACGCGCCCGCATTATTTAAGCTTTCTTCAACGTACACATCTGTGTAATATTCTGATTTTTTACGATTTTACTTTGACAGAAATTTAAAATTATTTAAATTTAATATTTTATAATTATTATTACATACGTTACAGACGGACTAATAGTACAGTGGTTACTCATTACTACACTACAATTATTACAATACTTAGCTATACAATTATACAATACAATATACTATGCTAATTTCAATAATACAACGTTTTCGCCTACTATAGGACGTTCATCATCAAGCATTAACCCTAACAAGAGTCTTAGTTTGTATACAAAGGTGGTGCGAAAAATGGCAACTCGACCTAAACACAAGCAAATGCTCCGTAGTAAACTTTTTCGAAAGAAAACAGTTGCAGAAGAATAAATCGTACAATATTAACGGAACGGAAATAAAAGTAGTCGACTTGGTTGAGTATCTCCGAACCACTCTTACAAATAACATGAACTGGAGCACGCATATCCGAAACATTTGTGCTAAAGCAATTAGAAAGCTCGGTTTCATTAGGCGTATTGTCGATAAATGTGACGAAAAAGTCAGAGAGCGATGTTATTTTACGTTAGTTAGGTCCCATCTGAAACATGCATCAAGTAGATGAGATCCGGTGGACGAAACATTCAGTCGTGAACTCGAGAAAGCACAACGGAAAACGATACGTTTTGTTTAAAAGTGCTAAGACAAGAAAGAAATCGTTACCAAAATACTCTCAGAGGCAGGTTGGAAATCCTTAAAAGATAGGAGATTAGGAGCTAGATTGCGACTGCTTGATAAATATAGGGAAATTAAATTTGCGGAAGATATAATAGATATTATGAGACCCCCCTGCTACCTTGGGCGATCCGATAATGAGCGTAAAAAAAGAGAATTAGATGCTAGGACGAGTCGTTTTAAGAATTCATTCTTTCCGCGAACCATACGTGATAACAATAGGTTAAGAAATAGTCCGAATGCTCGGTGTTTTCACCCCCTGCCACACACCGAAAGGCGGCTTGCAGGATATTTATGTAGATGTAGGTGAAGCTACACAATATACTATTACTAGAAAAATTAATCGTAGCTATAAAAATAGAACATTAAAATACAACTTTCTCCTATCATAAAAATACATTAATTCATTCCCGTTCTTTCCCTAAATACAGTAAATTTCCACGATCTGATATAAAAATGTAATGAAATGGAGTGGGAATATATGTATCTATCTTAATCATATTATTTCTCTGAATGATATTATCCGCGTTGGCTGACAAATGATAGCGCTATAAAAATGGTTAGCCCTGTAGCTTTCCACGTAATACCACGTTAAATACTCATCGAACTCCTTGCAATTAAGGTCGATTTGAATATCGATTTTTCCTTTCGTCTTATTAACGTCTAACAAGAGAATATCTTAAGCAGAGGAAGTCTACATTTTAGTGAATTGTAATATTAGCTAATTATTGGCGTTACCACCTGGGACATTTTATCTTATCAATTTATCTACATCCTCGGTTTCTTATATTTTTAAAATTTACTTTCCGGTACTTCCGTCAAAATTCGTAGCAATTTTCACTTCAATGTGTACTTGGCCAGAGTCCAAAATTTCTTCTGAAAGACTTATCTTAGTCACTCGATACCTATAAAATTTTCTTCAAGTAATGGCGGAATATGTCTACATTAAAAAGCACTTAGTCTTTGAAGATAGCTAATAAAATCGTCGTCGGATACAATGAAAGAATAAAGATAAGATATATATCCTTTGTCTTTCCTTTATTGGTAGCTGGTCAGCTGGGCAGATAAACTCCATTATATTGATAATTGTCTTTAAAAATCGATCGATCCATTTGTTTGAGATTTATTGTGTGACAGGAACGCAATACAAGATTGTGCTTCGCTGAACGGTGAGTTTGATAACATTTCATTCCCTTTCATATTTCTACAGAACTCTTTTACTTTCACCACTGCCTTGAAATCAGAGTAAGGGTTTCCAGTTGTTTGTTACTAAGTGGATCGAATGTCCAATGTGGCTGCTTTTAATATTTCGTGCAGATGCGGCTCGCTGACTCCTAGTTCTGTTGTTACTTTCAGAGGAGAAGCACCAAATTATTATGCGTCAGTACGTGTGTCAGTAAATTATTGCCAGTAATGTCACCTAATATTTTTACTAATGATTCTTGTAGTGGATTGCGTGTTGTTGGTAGTTTACTTCCGGTACCTTTTTGGCGAATTTTCTCAAAATTTCAGAAACCAAAATATTTTAACTGGGCGAACCACATTGAAAATTAATATAATTGTTGTGAATTATACCATTATAATTATTAATTAACTTTTATACTAACAGAATTTCTGCGTCACTAAACTTGTTTCTAGAATTGATACGCATTTAATCACTTATCATCGCTCAATAAAATTCTTATCAACACCTTTAAAAGCTTGTTCTGCCGATTTAAGAATATGCTGGCGATTACCTATCCTTTCTCATCCGGACCAAAATATTCTAAGTTTCCAGTACAAGGGCTGTTTGGTTAAGCTGGCATTTCCCCACCAAATTTCAATTTTTCAAGTTATCCATTTCACTATGTATGTGCTTATTTTTCGTGATAGCGAGAGAGTTTCATCGCCGCGTTTACGTTATAAATTCAAAGTTGTTCATCCACAATTCATTCTACCGGTGTCACGTCCTTGCTGTTACAGGAATAGAGTTGTATTTTAGTTATGGTTCTCGTGGATATTATTCTAAAAGTCACATTTGATTACTCCACGTATGATGAAATTGGAGTGATTTTTATGGAAACCTTTATACCATAATCATACGAGTGGAATACCAACGCATAGATTTTTATGAAATTTTTATCATTGCTAAAATGGAAATGAACCATCCCCATCTGAACACTTTAATTTTGTTTGTGATATTATAGAGGTTTGTCTAAAAAGCTTAAGTATCCCGCTAATACTCAATAACTTTTTATTGATCTGAATCAAGAATTAACGGAGAGAGATGGCTTCCCAGAAGGAACCACCCTTGGAAATCCACAGTGCGCATGGAGGAAAGATGACATTTCACGGCTGCAGCTACCAACTGAAACTTTTAATGCTGTTCATTGTGCGTGGCCTCAGAAACAACCTGTGCTTCCGAGTGGCTACGGAGATGCTGGAAGCTGGAAAGTTTGACGACGTGGTCTTCAAGCAGACCAATGGAAATGGTGAACAGTTCAGGTTCCTGCAAGCTAAACATAGCGCCGGGGAAGCTAGGAGTGCGATCACCGCACGCAACTTACTTCAAGGCGCCAAAGGAGACTTTTGCTTACCAATGTACTTTCAGTCTTACCAAACGATCCAAGCCAACTCAAAGTTTAGCGGCGCGAATAAGAAAATCAAGGACTTGATTCTGTTTACGAACAAAGGTTTCAAGTACCAAGACCGGTTCTGTGATTTCGAGTTGAGGGAGGACATCTTCGAAAAGGAAAAGTTGGAAGACGGAGAAGATAAAGTGGACGAAATCTTAAAGACGGTCTTGCTTCGCTTCAAAAAGGATTTTGATGGTAAATCGTTTCTGGTGTCACACCTGAAAAATGCCTTCGTTGAGATCCCGAAGAGCTTTGCCGAGTGCGTCGTCAATGGAGAAGTTTTTCATTTAGAGCAGAATCGCGGAGGAAAAGCTTCCGATTCTTACGGAGAGGTTCTATTGAAGGAAGTGATGGATCCGAAAGCTCAATCGTTTCGTCCTTCCTTCATCGAAGCCGTAAATCTGACACCGGAAGCCAGGCACTTTAGAGATGTCTTGAAGAGCGAGTCTTTCAACAAACATCATGGTGACGAGAAAGTTTTTCGGGAGGAGATGAGGAATCTGAGAGTAAAAGTGATTGGGAAGATTAAGCATGGTGGAATTAGAATTGACTCACCAGCGAAAGTGGCCGAGAAACTAGCAAGCTTGATGAGAAAGAACTGGGATCGGAAAACGGTTGTGGTCACCGATTGCAAAAGCGCAATAGCAAGAAATACCCAAGTATTGGCTGATAATGTCTTCGTGAGAAACATGAACGGCGAGATACGTTTCAATCCTGAGTTCATATCTGGGAATAACCTTCGGGCAGGCATCGTTGAATTCAGGATACTACTTTCACAAGAAGTGCAAAAAAGGAACTTAGAATTCACCGATATCAATCAGTTTAAGTTTGAGATTAAAAACTTCGAACAGGCATCCTCCTTGCCGAGTCTTCCCAACGAAGAACTTATAGAAGCTTTCCTGGAGAAGCTGGTCTTCGCTGTTGACCAGCCAAACGAAACGGAACTGGACAAGTTAATAAAGGAGGAGCTTTTGAAGGAATTCAGAGTTATCGAAGCCGAAAACGTGTACGGTAGATTCTTGGTGAAAACTTTTAACTGGATGACGGACATTAGAGGAATAGAATTATCGCACGAAGAAGGGCGCACTTTCTTCGAAAATTTGAAAAAGGAAATGCTGACATCTGTCCGGTTTAGAGTCAAGCATCCGTCGACCAACTTCACCGGTAGGGAAAAAGAACTTGCTGCTCTGCAGAAGGCACTCGAAGAGGACGTCGGCAACCTATGGCACATCTCACAGTCCGTGGTGGTCGTTGGCATCGCTGGAGTCGGAAAGACGGAACTGGCGAAGAAATACACCTTCTTACACAGCGGTGAATATGACAACATAATATGGATCAATGCCAAGAGTAATGATACAATAAGCAACTCTTTTCGCAAACTTGCCTTTGAAAAATTGGGAATTCGCAAAGAAAACGTGAACGGGAATTTGAAAAGTTTGGAATTCATCGTTAGTGACGTTTACGATTATCTACGAGGAAAAAGCAGCCTTTTCATTTTCGACGGCGCAAGGAAATTGGGGAACAGGAGAGGTGATTCGGGCATCCGAAAATTCCTTCCCAAATTCCCATCTGAAAGCAAACACTACACACTGATCACGTCACGCTATCAGAAATGGGGAGATGTGAAGCAAATCAGTCTTGACACTTTCAGCGAAGAAGATGCATTAGAACTGATTGGGAAATCCATCAACCTTAAATCATTGAATGAATTATCTCAAGCAAGAAATCTGGCCAACGCCCTTCAATGCTACCCTTTAGCCCTGCAGCAAGCTCTTTCGTTCATTAAGGCAAGTAATGAGGAAAGAGTCATCTTGGGTGAGAACTACACAATTTCTAATTACCTTAAAGCCCTTGAAGACATGAGCAAGGACCTGCTAGATTTCCCTTTGGAAATTTATGGCTGTGACTCATATACGGAAGGCACTTACAGCACTTGGGAGATCACTATGCGTGACATTAAGGCTAAGAAAGGAGGAAAATTGGCTGTGAAAATACTGAGCGTTATCTCATACTTTGCTCCCGATGACATTTCTTTGGAAAATATTTCCACCCTGTTTCAAGATGAGGATAATTCTAGTTTGATACAGTCCCTACTGTTTCTGAAGCGATACTCTCTGATTTCAATTGAGCAGGATAAAGTGAGCATTCATAAACTTGTCCAGATGATTACAAGGTTGAGGTTAAAGGAAGAAAACATGGAGGAAGGAATGTTGAAAAGAATACTAAGAGTAGGAGAGAAGTTGGACGTAGAGCATTCCCAATCCATATGGGAATATTCCACCAAGTACGACAGTCTCATTAAGGAATTCAGCAATATGCCCAGCCGTATCATTCAGAAGCTTACCAATAACTTGAAATTTGGGGAGGCTGAACAATTTGCAAAGAAAACTCTGAAACTTTTGGAGAGACAATCAGTTGAAAGACATGAAAGTGCTCTCAATGTGAAAGAGAACCTGGCAATCGCAGTAAGTTACCAGGGTCGTTACGAAGAAGCTTTGAAAATTTACGAAGAATTATATAAGGACAGATTACTGACCCAGAAAAATGGCAATTCAAGAGTCTTGAAAATAAAACATTACATTGCAAACACTCTTTGCAGCCTTGGAAGGTATCAGGAAGCTTTAAGATTTTATAAGGAAGTGTTAGGGGTTATACGTTTTCAATTTGGTGAAGAGCACACTGATACCCTTTGTGTAGAGAACAATATTGCGAATGTGCTGTATCATTTAGGTGATTACCAGAAGGCGTTGAATTCTTATGAAAAAGTATACAACGGTATGAAAGTTTCCATCGGTCAAGATCATGAGAAGACTCTGAATGCCAAATTAAACCTGGCAAATGCTTTGGGGAAGTTGGGCCAACTCGAAAAGGCACTCAATTATTACCAAGAGGTTTATGAGGTGTCCAAAGATGCATTAAATGGAAACCTCCTTATGACTCTTGACGCAAAGTTTAACATGGCTTCTGTTTTAGGAAAACTTAGAAAATACAGTGATGCTTTGCATGCCTACGAACAGGTTCTCGAAAAATTAACAGATATTTTTGGTGCAGATCATCCAGATACATTGGATACTATGTATAATATTTGCTATGTTCTATACAAACTAAAAGATTATGACAGGGCACTAAAATCGTACCAGGAGGTTGGAGAGGCTTTTTCGAGGATTTATGGGGAGAATCATGAGAAAACATTTCATTGCAATTTCTCTGCGGCACATATCCTTTGTGACCTTGGATTTTACAGAAAAGCCTTGCACCAGTACCAAGATATTTATGGTAAACTGGTTCAGTCTAAAGAAGTTAGCCATACCAAAATTTTTCTAACTAATCAGTGCATCGCAAATACCCTATACAATTTAGGTGAATGGGATAAGTCCCTACAAATATACAAAGAAAACTATGAAAAACAATCACTGCAGTACGGAGAAAAAGATGCAAGAACTATATCGTCAAAGCGACATTTAGCAAAACTTTTATTTGACCTCAGTGAATACCAGGAGGCGTTCGAACTGTTCACAGAAATATACCAGCTGATGAGTAGGCAACACGGAGAATTGAACGAAGATACCTTAACTGCAAAATACAACATGGCGTGTGCATTAAATAAATTGGGTAAACTTTATGAATCAATTGTATATTTCAGAGATATACACAGGAAGCAGATAGAGGTCCTTGGCGAAGAACATCCTTTGACAAAAACTACTGAAGAAATTTTAAATGAAGCCCAGTTAAAATTTCAAAATAGGAAATCGGAGACGTTTTCATATGTTAATTACGTTAAAGCTACCGAAAAAGCAGTGCTGAATGTTGAAGGAGAGGCAAAAAATGTTGATGATGTTCAATCTGAACAGGATTGTCAACTTTATTGTCCTTGTGTTAGCTTGATTCGTTGTTTGCGCCCGATCAAAACGTTGCTAATTTGATATGTTTTCCTATTTTTCTCCTAAGTCAATATTCTTTACGAGGATGCAGTGAAGCCATGTGGAGTTGCGAGTGAAGCTGCGAGCAACAACTTGCTACGAACAAGATCTCTTGTAATAAAATTGCCGCAGTCCCAGCAGGTCTGATGCAAGAATGTGCTTTAAGGTATTTGCGAATGCCCTCGTTCTCCAAAAGAGGCAAGCATATCCTCTTGGAATCAAAGACGTTTCCAGAGATTATGCTTGAAGTTACCGAGTGTTGGTGGCGTCATCAGAATCCTCAAGAGCTACAGATCAGTGGTTTCTTCCTTTACTAAACAGCAATGTTTCTCGCTGTGCTCGATATTCTAACCTAGAATACAAAGACTGCGGACATCACTTGGGAAAATCCGCATTATGTTACATGCTTATGTTCGGTTTAATTCTTCGGAATTTGGAGTTTGGAATTGCAATATCCCCTGAATCCCAGAAGTCCGCTCTAGTTTTGTCTCCATTCATTGATGCGGAATGGAAAAGAGATGCCCACAGGAAACGATTTCGCCATAAGAAGAAAGGAGATGTGGAAGATGACAACCAGTAGCACAATCACTGTTTACATCAATCCTTGTGTGCAGAATATACCACGCAGATGGAAACAACCTATGGCCGTCAGGATACTGAGACGGAAACCAACAATAAGTCCATCAAACAGTACCATTTACAGTGCAGAACCTCAACTGATGGCCACTGGACCAAAAGAAAGGCTTTAAATTTGCACCATTTCCAAGATGACCGCAGGTGAGTAAACAAACATACGTATTCAAGAATGGATTCTCCTTCTCCGAATTCTATGCATCACTCGTAGCTTTTTATGGAATTGCTTAATCTCGCCATATAACCGGTATAACTGTCAATTTAGGTATTTTGTTTGCTAGCTATAGCAACTTTTTCCTTTTTCTAACGATATTTTTTTCTGTTTTAGCGACATCTCTCACTGCGCCAAACATATTCTGTTACGTACACCCTCATCGACCTACTCGAAGCGTAATATGATTGACTAATTTTAAAATCAAAATACCGCCACTCTTGTTTGAAGAAAGACTTTAAATTCAAATTTTAAGTTTAAATTGTGTAATACCCGAACTGCTACTGTATTAACGTAAGTGAATTTGAGATATTTTAACTACTTTCTAGCGGTTATTTTTCGTAGTCTACCGACATTTTAACTTTTTTTCAGGTTACATCTAGGGACGTTATTCAAAAGTAAATTGGCATCTCTCTGTGAATTTGCTTTAAGATAGCATTTACTCGCTTTGAAGTCGTCGACTCTTTCTTTTATGGCGTTTCATCATTTTTGAGACTGCTATTCACTTCGAAACACAAAATTATTTTGAAAACATCAGTCAAGACTATAATGCTCTATAAGTTTCAAATTTCATAGTACGCGAAATCCACACTTCACAAAATACAACTCCGTTACTCTCATTGCTGTGTCCAATAACTAATTATGAGCTTTCAATGGTCGTTGTTTGAGGCATCTTCCCTCTTTGCTATATATAATAGTATAGATAATATATAAATATGATAGTGTACTGACCTTAGCTATTGCTGAGAGCCTTGTAGTAGTAGCTACTATTCTGTAACCGGCCCTGATTACAACTTCCCTAATATTAAAACAAATAGATTTTGTATTTTTCTCCAACGCCTAGGTAGTTGCATGCATTTTTCTGTGGCAGAGCTCTTTCTTACAAATATAAGTTACCATAAAAAAATTGTGTTTCTCGGAAATTATTTTGTCAACAATGAAAAATGTCTTATGGAATGAAATAACAATTAAATAGATTTTGTTCCGAAATATTGACTATTCTGCAAGCGTTAGAATGTTTTTGTAATTTAACAACTAAAAACTTTATATCATTTATTTACTTTTTGATGAGTTATTCAATATGCAATGCGATAATCGATGTAATTCACATGAAGTATATGACGAAGATTTCGATGGAAAAATGAGTCAGGAACAAGGGAAATTTAACTTTTTAATGCAAATTGAGATTACATCCGATTAATCGGAAATAACATGAAATTTTTACGAATTTATTATTCGTTTACTTATTCTCTTGTTTTTCTATTTATAGTAATTGATTCCCGGGATCCCGAGACGGGACAATTTGAGCTTCGGAGAACCTGAAGTTGACCTGAGTTAACTGGCTTCGGCGCCAGTGTCAGGAATTCGAATGTCAAAAATTTTTGAAATGCTACACGAATACTATGACAGCGTGATGCTACGTCGTTTACACGATAACACTACCATGACTTTTAATGTCGAGACGTTTTCGAGCAAAATATGGACTAAATAGTCCCGTCTTGCCTTTAACCCATTAATAATATGAGAAAAAGGGGTAAAAAAGAAGAGAAAAGGACGAGAAGAAAATTGGGTATTAATGCTGTACGCAGTCAACAGGCAAATGTTTTTCTCCTGAATAGTAATATTAAAAAATAGATTTTAGGTTTAAAGATTTTACGCATTTATTACGGATATTAATAATTCGAGGTCAACAAATTCAGTTACATTTCACTTTAAATGATACTACAGATCTCAAGAAGCTCCTGGATAGCCAAGAGGGTTGCACGTTCGCCTTCGTTGAAAGCGGGTTCGATTCCCGGCGGGGTTCACCACCATTTAGTGGTGTTCATGAGGCATCGCGATGAATATAGGTAGCTATCTGAGTGAGGATGTAGCGAGTTCAGTCTAGAGAAACCAATACGGTGGTGGTATGAGATACGATTCGCTGATCACAAATCACCCACAGTAAATCCCGCCTAGGTCGAATCCATCATAGGAATACCCCACCATTGGCATGACTTTACCTTCATGAATGCCAAATAACTGGTTAACCACAAATTTGCAAGAACCTTAGTCTTAATCTCTTAAAAATCCATAGTGATTCCCACTCACATAGCCGGTTTTGGTGTCTCAGGGAATGTGATCCCGCTGTACAATTGCCTAGGATAGCGAGTAACCTTCCAAACAGATGTTTCGGCTGAAGTCGCTGAAGTGCAGTCTTGGACTCAGCTAACTTATAAGAGGACTTATCGTACATGTGGTAGATGTGCGTACATACATACATGTGGACGAGCACAAAGGAACAAAATTGGTTAGAACCAATTAGATGCTGCCCAGTCCTCCCTTAAATAAAACGTTATGACAATTTTTTAACGGTGTTTATGTGTATTTAGTGATTTAAGACTCTGTGAGGGATTGTACTTTGGCTGACAGATTTCAGCCGCCCGCTGCGAATTATCTTCTGTAGCCGCGATATCAGCGTAATTATGATTTTATCAATCTCACTATTTAATGATAATAAACCAATTATTGAGGCGTCTGTTGAATTTTCTTAGTTTTCTTTTTCCCACCCAAATCTACTTCAAACGATCACTGCCATACTAGAAAGTCATTTATTTATTTATTTGAATAAATCCAAAATTATTGTATTTAAAAACAAATGATAAGTATAAAAATATAAGAGGTCAAACAACAAAAATTATGTAATCAACAAGAAAAAAAATCTTCAGAAAAAATATACGATGAAGGAATTACAAAATGAATCAACAGAAGGTACCTACAAGTGATTGATGATTATTGTACGCAAGAGGACATAATGGTGGCAGAGAGCAGAGAGAAAAAAATACAATGTATTTAAGATCAACAGACCTAGATGAAGCTCGAAGCAATGCCAACTTCTCGAAAACTAAACAACTGGTGCCGACTCGACGAAGTTTGCTCCGCAGTATTCCTTGCCGCTTTTGTACACTTATATCTCAATAAACCGCTTACCTATAAATTCTAGTCAAAACATTCAATTTCACCAAAATTCGGGACTTTGAAACTTTGTTATTCAACAAAATTCCCTTATTAACGGAGTTGGAAGCGTAACTTGCGGAAGAAAGTCATCCAGGTGGTTGCTTCACAACACTGAGCTCTCGCGCTTTTCAAGCCAAGCGAAAGGTTCACTATTTTTTTCCGCGTGTTTTGAAAATTTGCATGTACCTTTAAATGTGCTATTATATGCTAATCAAACCCTCCTAGAGTTCATGCTTTTAGTTCCGTCGAGCTTCTTGAAGAACTGAGTCGAGAGGGAGAGAGAATTAGGGTGTTAGTTCTGGATAGACAACTCTCGGTCGGTTTACGACTTCATTATTTCCAGCGAAGGTAAGCCGAATTAATGGCAAGCGTGGGCTGCATGACGGAGAAATTTGTGGGGTGACTTTCTTAATTCCAGAAGTTTTCTTTTGTAATCAAACGGAAATGTTTCATAAGCTTATGCATCGCCAAGGGCATCGAACCTAACCGAACCGAAAATCATTTTGATTCCGTTCTGATTTTCGGTTCCGTACAACGCACATTTTTCTTGGGTGCAATCGGAAAATGGTTTACTCTACATGTGTAACTACGACTAGCGATAACTTTACTAAGTTTTATTCTAAAATTTAGCGTACTTTAATGTGGATTATAAGAGCTAGAAACAATAAAACAGAATAATATCATATTAGATTTAGATTTTAGACTTTAGATTCGTACCCTGCAACGCGACAGTGGCGTATGGCATGGGGTATATGAACACCTTACTTAATCTACTCTGTTAGATTTTCTGATGCTATGACGAAAGAACAACCAGAAGTAACTATTTGTTTTGGTGATTACTTCCTTGTAAAGCTTCGTCGATGCATTTCCGAGATCAAGCTCTTTTTTACCAGAATTACGCCTTTTTGGTAGATTTAGATTTAGATTTTTGTCCCCCTGCAAGCCGCCAGTGGCGTATAACAGGGGGTGTATTAACAGCTTACCTAATCTACCCTGTTAGATTCTCTGATGCTATTCGGAAAGAACGACCAGAAGTAATCCGTTTTAGCGATTATTTCCTTGTAACGCTTGGTCGTCGCCTCTCGAAGATCGCGCTCGCTGTTTACCGGAATGACAATATCCTTTACTTCACCTAAAAATTCTGAACCGATGAATTTTTCGAAAAGCTTTCGTCGGTAATCACATCTTCTCTCCTACAGTGAGTTCCACACGAGTGATTTTATCATAGCCGTAACGCTACTGTCGAACCTGAAATCTCCACTGACAAAACGGGCCAAACGGGCTACGTTGTACCATGCCAAAATCTGAGACTAACCCTACTTCGTGTGGATTCCAGATTGCGAAGCAGTATTCGAGATTTAGTCGAATGAGGGAAAAGTACGCAATTTTCTTAACTCTAGATGGGTATCCTCTCAAGGTTCTACTTATTAATATTTGCATTCTATTCGCCTTTTCTATAGAATCTCTAGATAGCGTAGGCATTCAGCTTTTGAATTAGTTTAATGTAGGACACTCTCGAATGCCTACCTGAAATCTAAAAATACTGCGTCTCTTCTAACACCCTTATCTGCTGCTTAGCTATGGGGATAAAGAAAAATGTATCTTTTATATACTTTTGTCTCAGTTTTTTTTCATGGCTATGATTATATGAATGCTACTGAGATGTGAATTCTGCTGAATAATAGCATTGGTTAAGGGTTTTCCTTATGCAATGTTACGAAAAAGTTACTTGTAGAGTCATTGTGCTTCGCTAACGTGGGCTTGTTCTGCTTATAGCGTCCTGGCTCAGTAAGGAAAGCAAGGGAAAACTACCTCACTCCTCATCTTGCTTAGTAAGCCACATTTCCCTCTCCTAGCTCTTAGTAACTGATGGTAGAGGGGATGAGGTCCCAACCGGCCTTCGGGCTGAATACTTAACAGACAGAATATGTCTTTTATTCCGCCTTAAAATTCTGGACCGAATTTTTCGAAAAGCTTTCGTCGCATCGCACACTTAATTATTTGTTGCATAACGATACTTTTGGTGAAGTTTCTGTATTCGATATCCGGTTTTCATTCGTTATTTGACCTGTCGCCAAGGATAATACGAAGATTTTTTACAAAAACTCTATATTTCCTTTTTCTACGTTGGGGGTGTAATTTTCAAAAGCAAGATGTACAATATTGAGACGACATAACAGGTTAAACGGAAAAGAGGGTAACTTCCTCCTAGCTTAGCCTGGTGTCGAAGTAAACTAGTCTAAATGCAATTTATAGGAATTAGTTTCTCACTAAGTAAGAACTGTTCGTGAGCGCCATTTAGATAAATACATTTTGATTAAAATGAAATATTTAAAAGAAATACGGTACATTTTACCCATTGTATTTTGAAAAACAAAAAAAAAAACTTTATGAGTTCAGTCCTCTTAATAACTCACTTAAAAACTGCGGCTCCAGAAATTACCTCTAATTGAATTGTAAATTATAAAATGCTTTTAATGTAAAAATTAATGTATCTCAATAATTTTGATTCTTATTTTTATGTGCTATTATAAATATTCATAGTAAATTATATTAATTTAGTTGAACAAAATGGTTGGAGTGAAAATAATCGGTACGAACCGGTTCGAAGTTGGCTGGAGGAACTAAATCGGAACTAAACCGAAATCTGATGTTCTTTCGTTGAACCTGATCGAAAACTGGAACCAACAATATTACGGTTTGACGCTGTTTGGCATCACCCATCTGGCATTATACGTACGTACAAGTGTCACCGACATAGGCTGTATAGATTCGATAGCAAAACTTAGGATTTTGATAGTTCCACATCACATTGGTACTTCCGAGATATACAAGTTCCATAAAATAACTTCTTTACAAATAAAGTAACCATTATATAAAGCTAAAGACATCTAAAATACCTCTTTTCCACATCCCAGGATTACGACCTTAAACAGCAATCAGTAATTACCGCCGCTCAAAAACTATACTGAATGAAGGAACCCTTGATCTAAACACTACCTAAATCCGATCCAGATACTCTCCCCTAGCCCATGTTCTTCAATAAAATATAGTGAACTTAAAAGTACTTAATAGAAAGCCATGGATAAAACCACAGTGATTGACAAAAGTTTTCCGGCAGAAAATGAATTTTATTCATCAACGTCGTTAGTCACAGATGGCATATAAATAGGAAGACTTTTTCTGTTTGAAAACGCACTATTATAGCTTGAGATTCTCTTCCTTTCCGTCCCTATAGCTAAATTTTCATCATAACATACTTTTTCTTTAAATCTGCCTTTTCTACCTACGGAAGGTCAAGTACAAAAATTCCTGAAAGTTAGGGATGCAAATTCAGGGGATCCTCTGTAGAACCGCCATAACAATGCATATACTTCGTCACTAGCATGTAAAAATTCATAGTTTAATTAAAGAGAAACTTCCTTTTAGAAAAATCACTAAACTTTGCTCTAGACTACTATAAAAATTCATCACCATCTGTGGTTTGCTTGATTGGTTTGATTGCATGCATCATTTTCATCTCATTATTTTTATTTCATCATTTTCAACTCATCAATGTTTTTATTACCTCAGTTCCTATCATCCCTCATCATTTCAAGTTGTCCTTATGTTAACTCTAATAATGAAATTTTTTAATTAAAAAAATTAATGAAATTATTTAATTATGGCAATACAAATAAATTTTCTTTGATTTTAATGAAAATAAATTATTTGGAACATCACAGAAATGCTTGAAATATATTTGGTAGCAAACAAATCTTCACTCGCAGTAAATTATATAGAAAATCCAGGTTCATTTTCAAACCAAATTCTAATACATGGTAATGTACTGAATACTATGCTTATATTGATTCAAAGCCACAATCAATTTGTCAAGAATAATTAGAGGGACTTTAAATACCTTCAAAATACAGAGACTTGGAGAAAATTTAGGAAAAGAATATGACCAGGATAGACAAAAAATACAATGCAGCACAATTGGAGGTTAACAAAAAAATCACTGAAACAACAGACCAACGCTTTGCGTGAGATCTAGTCTGATATGAGGATCATGCCTGAAGATATCATACCAGGAATGATGAAAAGTAGGCACTGATAGGTTGAATGAGATGTCAGTCCATAGATAAGATAAGAATCTATAAAAAGGTTTGCATGAGTGGAAGATAAAGGATGAGATCAGAATAAATGGAGAACTTTGTATCTAATTTATATGATAATTCCATAGACAATATCATTATTATTAGTTGGCAATGATTCATTGAGAGGAAGGTCATATATCATTATTCTTTTTTATCAATTATACTTTTTCCAAATGTATCATTACACATTTCATGTTATTCCCATATATTACTTAAATCCAGTAAACATCAAAATCATACTAAGTCATGTATAGCAATGAGTTTGTTAGCAAATATGATAGCATGCAAGACTAAGATATTGTGATAAATGCAAAACTTGTCTCATGATTACCTAGGTGACAAATATTTTCACTATTAACTATCATTATAAGTGTATTATCTTTCAGGTTAGGTAGGTTCATGTGCCCTAGCATTCTTTACTTTATGCCCTATAGTTCATTCATGAAAAACTTATCCTACCTCATCTTCAAATTTCTGCAGCCAGGGGCGTAGCCAGGATTTGTCTTTGGGAACAGGAGTTTCCAGAGCCATAGAGTAAACAAAATCGCCTACAATCCAGGGGCAGGATGACTTCCCTCCAAAATCTAAGATTTATTATTATTATATAAGATTTATAAAACAGATATATATTTACATATATACCCTACAAGTTACCAGTGTTTGTACCTCCAAATATTTAAACATATAGATTGTTTTGTTTTTCTTATTTTGATGAATCAGAAGCAAGATTATTTGGTGATGAATCTTTTTACATGCTACAGCTATTCTTTGTTTGATTATGCAATTCTTTTGACCTTAAGATGAGAGGTGGAAACAGTTCCTTAGTGGTTTGTAAAACGCCAGTTAATAAAGACCAAAAGAAGAAAAGGTTGCTTTACTACACTGCTGCAGTAGAAAATATTGAAAATAGAAATATAAACGTCTATATCCCCATTCTCTTCTCTCCTCCTCTTCTCTATCTGTAATGGGGTTCCTTTTGTTACCCTTCTCTGCAATCACTAGTTCTGTGAAAAGGGAATTAATACACTGCAAAGTAGAACAATTCCCATTCCACTTTGGGAACTGATTCTAGCTCTGATGAGATACATTGAGACCTTTCTCATCAGTTATTATTGTTATTTATTCACTGTAAGCATAATATAAATAACATAGTTTCATCTGTTTTATTAAAAAAACAATAACACCAACAGTGCAATAGTAAGTCTTGTCTCAGGGCAGAAAGTCATATTAAAAAGTTGCTCAGCAGCATTTCCTTTCATCACAATCTCACGTTGCAAACAAATAAAACTCCATTATTCAATATTAATTGTCTATCTGGTAAAAGTTGCTTCATGGTTGAGTGAAAAATGAAGAGTGATCTCTCGTCATTTTATGAAAATATGACAAGAAGTCCACTAATATAAACAGCAATAGTAAATGAACTCTTGATATCTCACCTTCAGCTGTGGCAAATAAAACACACTAAAGAAGTGCCTCTTTTATTTGGAAGTATAAAGCACTTATTAAAAAATGAAACAGCCAAAAAAAACCTTCCATTTTGTTTTCCAATGACCAGGAAATGAAAATTTGTCATAGGTTTAAATATTATCCTGCTTACAATACAATTCTTGCATAGTCCCCTGAAAGGAATCTTAAGCAAGTTTTACTGCATTTATCTCCAAAAACATCCCCCATCTTACCACAATACTTATAATTCTATATCAAGATTGGTTCTCTTCATTTCAAATTTCCTAGCTACTCATCTGTGAGTGTCATCATAAAATTTCACGTTTATACCCTAGTCTACCTGGCCATCTTATATCTTCTCTTCTTGTCATTTGATTGGTAAGGATTTTGTGGAATCAGTCATTACCAATCATTAGTTATGGTACATCATGTTCATAGAATACTTAGACAAGATGGTCCCTGCATTCCTCATCAGTGTTTTTAACATGTCAGCATCACTGAAAATGGTGTGTAAATTTCATGGGTTAATATAGAAAAAAGAAAGTAAAAGATGCTAAGAGATTGATAGTCAAGATAAGAAGCTATAACATATGGTAGGTTTCATTTTATGTATAGAAATGCTTCTGATGTTTTCAAAATCAATACCATAATAGTTAACCATCAAACTTAAAAGATGAATATTATACATGATCAATTGCTTTATGATGAGAGTTAGCGAAACTTGTGTCTAGAATATGAATAACTTTGAAAGTCTACTAACTGCAAATTTAATTATTTTGTAACCATTTGTAATGGAAGTTAATATTTTTCTTATTTTGTTCATATATTAAAGATTTTGAGATCTGCACCAGATCCTTGGCTTTAGATTTTTTTAAAGGATCAGGAATCTTTAACATTTAAAAATTAGATTCAGTATAATTTCAGCATCACTTCTCTTTCCCATAGTTGCAAAATTAAACTTAAATTCCATCATTTGGAAGGACATTAAAAATCCTTTGATGCCCTTTCTTCTTTTTGATCATCTGTGCTAATCTTGTTTACATTTCTCTGCTTTTACAATTTATCTATAATTTTTTCTTTTCCTAGCAATCTCTCCTCTCATGCAAAATTTTTAATTCAGATTTAGCATTCTGATTAGATAATTATTTAATTTTCATCTTAATAAGGAGAAAAATAATTTTTTAGTGTCCTATTCAGGTTTACTCTCAATACCCTTGAATCCTTGTTTTAAGAACTATGAAAAATAGGTCTGTGACCGCAAGAAGACTATGAGAGCAGTTTAGGAATTGATGATATTTTCCTGAACTTATTAATACTTTGCCTTCAGGATCAAAAAGCAGTCTCAAACAATAATATGATGTGGAATGAAACCTAATAATCTGATATTACACAAAACCAAGATAGTGTTTAGAAAAATAAGGTAAGGGTGTCGTATATTAAATTCTGATTCTTTTAAGCAGTAGAAGTATTATTTTATAAAGGCAGCTACTTAGCTGGGGTCATTTTGCATATTTTTTATTATAAGCTTCTTTAATGGGGAAGTACATCCCAGTAATACAAATGGTAACCTATTTTAACAAGGTTGGATATCATAGAAAACTTAGTGTGGTATTCCACTATCCCCTGAATTGGTTGAAACCTTGAGTAGGATAATCAACTATCTGTGAGGTGGTAAAGGTTCATAATATAATGAATAGATTTGAATGATGGATATCTTTAAAAAGGTATATAAAGGTTACATCAGTAAGTATGTTATAATAATCAAGACAAGTGCCAATCATCTACAGCTTGATAAACACCATGGTTTGTTAATAGTTAATGACTACAAGAAATGGAAAATTTCCATTAAAGACCAAGATAAACCTATTGATGAGGTAGACCCTTACATGAGTATTTGGTGAACTTTGTAATTGATGAACCCATTGATAAGCTGATATAGCCAGTTACAATGAATTCTCATGATTCATTCTTCTAAATTAGGTAATTAAGTATCAAGGGTAAATTAAGGAATAATTATATAAATGATAAACAGTCATCAATTATCTTTCTGTTGAGGATCGAAAGGAAAACAAACCTAGAGTGATAGATAATTAGTTTAAACAAGCAACTAGCAAGGGAAACATCACAATTAATCTGTATACATCATACTAAATATCTACCATTATATCTCATAATTTTTTTTCTCATAACTTAATTTAATTTTGTTAAAAAACCTTACAATTGGAGCAATGCTCTGATGGCAAGGATATAACAGTAAAATTTACAAAACATACACATACACTACATATACCATACATCATGCCATCATCATATACTTCCGTAACATTTAGAGTAAATTAAAACATGCTTTTCTGAAATCTTTTTTGCTTTTCGGGTATGGTTTGAAAACCTCTTCAGGTAACCTATTCCAATCTTTTATTCCTCTATTTATAAAGGAAAACTTTGCTATATCTGTTCTTTGTTTTCTATGTTTGAACTTATATTTATGATCCCCTCGAGCTATATAAAGTGGTTCCTTTATCCTATTCTTTAATTCTGTCCATGCCTCGCCTCCGTTTCTAACCTGGAAGATGTTATATCTAATTTATCTACCCACAGTATATTTCACATGTGAGTCATTGCTTGAGTTTACTTGCCTTGGAATGTAACAACCATTATCTCATTAACTTTTACTTTTAAACTATGAGCATACTCAGATTTTTTCCTTCATTTTTCATGCAGAAATAGGAGTTTTATATATTCTTCAAGCAAAACCTTTATACACTAAATAGAGATATCCATTTGTCATTTATTGAAATTCAATTTAACAGTTACTCATAGCTAGTAACACCTATTGTAAATTATTGTTAGTCATTAGTTGTAATATCAGAATGGAATAAAATATGATACACTGTTAAAGCATACTTGCTATTCATTAGTTTGATGTCTGCTAATGCAAGGGAGAATAGGGGGACAGACTAACAGGACCAGTGAAATGGACATGAACAGGAGTGTAGCTTCAGTTTTGAAGTCTTGTTTTCCTTTATTTTGTGATCAGGCAGAATTAAAGTGTGAAATGTTACTTAACGCAGACTCTTTTTTATTTCCCATAACCAAATCAGCTATAACTTATTTTCTCAGTCACAAAAGAGTTTTGGTGATATCTTCATATTCATTGGTACCTTATTTAACGATAATAATCCATTCCAAGATTGTCATCATTAATTATAACTGTCATTATCCTAAGTGCAATTTTTCAGAACTACACTGCAGAAATTTCAGAACTGCATGTCAAATATATAAATTTTATCTGCATATACAAATATGTGGATAAAACTCTTTAAATTGTAATTAAAATATGGTACTTATAGTTTATTCAGTTATTTTCAACAAAAAATTATCATTAATAAAATCAATCATGAAAGAAATCTTTACTTGTCAATCTTCACCAGAAAGCACCATAAACCAAAAGCTGTGTTATTATCAAAGACATTTAGGTAACTTAAGTAACTTTTCCCTTGCAATGGGTTTGTGGGTAATAAGATAGGTTAGAATTCTCTATCTATCCTATTTTCTGGAGGTTTTCCTATTTTATGGAGAGGGATGAGGGAAATGTATTAAACTTCACACCATTAGGTATGTGCCTTGAAATCCAAGAAGAGAAAAAGAAAACAGAAGTGAGACTATCAAAATGACTGGAACTTTAACCAAATCTCCCACTTTCCTGGAAGGTATTCTAACCACTCAACTACCATGTCAAGTATTTCTCACGCTGATAATGAGACGGAAGTAGCATTTATCTTGCAATGTAATTTAGTGTTGATATTTCATGTAGATATTTTTTATTCACATATCCTTGGATTTTATGGATAAATTTTATCCAAATACCTTTCCCTCATTTTTGTTTATTTCCTTTTGAAGGAAATTCTTCAAACATTACTTTGTGCTACCTCAATGAGGACCTCTTATGGAAATCAGTTCCACTATAAGGAGTGTCGCTTCCCTTTCATGCAAAGCGTCCTATTAACAAAGTAGAATTGACTTTGTATGGCAGTTTAATGGTTAAAATGCCTCCCCCAAAAGTAGGAGACCTGAGTTTGAGCCCCATACATGATCAAAAATAGAGTAAATTCTAAGTAGGTTAATCTTTGCAAGATCAAATGTAGAGTATATTTTACTTTGATCTTGCTTTGTCAATAGCAGCTTTCTTCAAGCAAATTATTGAAGACCATCCCTCTTAGTAAACTCTTTAGTCATGCTTCTCAGAAAGCAAATCAGCAGAATTTAAAATTTTTAAAATTGTAACAGCTTACTGAAACTTTACTTCCTTAGATAATAAAAAGTCTTATGATAAGTAACAGAAACGTTACTGTTTATCGAAATGATCAGGTAAATTAGAAAGCTTTTGATATGTTTACCTTCATAAATATGACCCAAAAATTTAACAATCTACAGCATATATTTACTTGAGAATGTAATAAATATTATAGACATGAAATTGATGATTTTCAAATGACAACTACATTTTCAACTTTTCCTCTGTATAGGTAAGATCCTAGTGAGGAAAGATTAAAGGTGTCTTTGAATTTTGGTGAAAAAGACATAAACAGAATAAACTTGCAGCATGATTTTGGCAGCCTTCAAGAAGAGGAAGTTTTGAATGTAAACAGGACTTTCCTCAACTTTGGTAAGCAATAATATTTAGTCCCATGTATTAGAATAACAACAAATATTGGACTAATATAGTGATATTATGTATATACAATGAGTAATACCTTAGAGATTATGAAAACAAATTTAATGAAAAGTTCAGGTAGGCTAATACATGCATTATTAACCCTTTAGCTGCAGGAGCCTCAGTTTTTCCTACAACTGTGTGCAAGAGAAAAGTAATAGTAGTACTGGAGGTGCAGACAAGTCCCAGTAGGTAGTTATCCCTTATAATCCGGGTCAACCTTTTTCCAATGGGTTCAGTCAGTGGCTATTGTTTAGAAATTATGGTGGCTATTATATATAATATATTTAATAAGAAACTTGTATTAAATAAGCAGTTCACATTTCCATTCCTTGTAGTTTGCTGATCATTTTAATATCAAACACTTTGTAGATGTTTGTGATTTTTATCAATGTGATTTTTATCAACTGTTACTAATTTTATAATTCTGCTATTCAGAAATCTAAGAAAATATTTTTTCAAAAAGAAAAATAGGGTTGCTAGTACTAAATATGAACAGAAGAAAAATTTAAAACATATTACTGCAATTGTCTAACACTCTTTTAGATAGTGAAAATACTTTAAACAATTTTCTAAATATAGTGCTGTCCTCCCTATTGCTCAAGCTACTGGATGTATCGGAGATCTCACAGTTGGAATGAAACATCATTTCCAGAACGACATCACCTGCGGATATTTTCCTCTTCATAGATTGAGGAGTGTAGCTTCCTCAATCCATAGTATCTTGATTTAAACGATGCTTATTTAAATGATAATCGCAAAGAAAGTAACCATGTAGATCCATACTTACTCTATGTGTAGAATGCACTCAAATGCAGCCAAAACTGAGTAGAGTGAAGAAAAATATAAGATAGGTATGCATTACCAAATTTGGATTTCCCCTGAGATGCAAACTCCCTTGGATTTTCCCAATCTAGAATAATAGAGAAGAGTGAGCCTTTTGGCATCTCATTGAGAGGCAGGGCCTTAAAATTCAGAAAGGACAAGAATGGGGAAGAAAGAGCAGGTTAAGCATAGAAAAACATTTTTCCTGCAGTTCTCTTAGAAGAACGTACAAATACATTTCCTGCAGCTAAAAGGTTAAATTGCCACAGTTACAATACTGCAATAAATCATCTGTAGCCATTAATTACAATGACCAATAAAATGTACAATTCGATAATAACACTTCTGAAAAGAAGGATTTATAAAATATAAAGCTAACTAATTTAATTCAGAATGTTTGGACAAAATAGAAGTAAATATGCAGATGTACAGTTTTTTTACCTTCATGGCTCTTGATGACATACGCTATCCTTCTTGATTCTCTCGTAAGTGAGGCTAGAGCTGCATAATTAAAATGATTTTATCATTTATATTATATCATTTATCATAATGCTAATATACGTTGCAATTACCAAAAGTTCAAGAAAATTTCCTGAGTGTTTCCTTATTCTCTCTCACTGACAATATGACAAAATGTAAGTTGTCTAGCTCTTTTCACCATCTCAGTTAACTCCTTGGTTATGTGAAAAGTTTTCCAAACTCTCTCCCTTGAATTCTTGTAATTGAATTATCAAATAATCAACAAGATAAAATGATCAAGCTAACTATGTATTTTAATATCATTGATATGAACAGGCAATTGTAGATGATGAATTCCATGTGGGAACAAAAATTGAAACTACTTGGATGCAGTATTCCTCTAACAAGAAGCACCAGATGTGGTATCAAGATCCTCTATAACTCTAGTTCAAGTTACTGCTTAGCTTTCTTAACTTACATGCATGTAGAGCATACAGCTGAATCACTATCATTGTGACTACTTTTTCAAACAAAAAATCATGCACCAAAAAATAACCTATTTTTTGTCAATCAACCATGTATCTGAAGAACTTTGTGCTTTGGGACCTTATGCAATGGTGCTGAAGAGAAGACCAAAAACTGAAATATTGAAGAAGGCTTTTTGCTGTAAGAGGGAAGTTATTCCAATTCATAATTAGGGTCTATTCTTGCTCAAGGAAGCTGAAAAAGGGTGAAAACAAAAGGGAAAGAGAAATTTACACTGATACTGAAAAAATATGACAAATTTCATAGGGAATAGATTCTGTTAAGTTGAAACTTTGCACTTTATTAAATAATGCAATTCTTAATTAAATATATTACAATTGCATTTAGATTAATGATAAAGATGGTTTTAATGGATTATATTTTAAATACATTAAAATCAAAAGACCAAAATACAATCAAAACTAAAATATATTTGAAACATAATTGAACATTAAGTTTACTAAGTTCTGAAGAAATAAGGTAAGCTGAAAATTTCTCGGCCTGACACAGAGATGGTGTTCCAATCAGCGAAAATGTATGATCCCTGCCTGGGTGCATGTGTCATTAGTTCGTAAGACAAGTTTCAACTTGTTCTCTCAAGTAGTATGTTTACACGTATTGTTACAGTAGACGTCTTTCGTTTGAGTGAAAATATCCATCTGATATAAGGACTTGAGAGATTTGGTAGTCATATGCAAGGGGCTTAACATTCATTCGTTGCAATGAAAGAATTTTATTCCAGTATCCAGCTTCAAACACTATACAAAATAGTGAAATAGATATGTGAGATATTCAAAGTTAAGGCATGAGTTTTATGAAAATGAAAATTTGAAAAAGAAAAATTTATGAAGATATCTCAGAAAAAATATGGCTAATGCATGGATAGCATTTTTAACATAATGAGGCTGGGTCACTTCACGATGTACACGAAATGTCATAATCTTCAGAGGGACATTTTTAAACTGGAATGATTTTTGCTTCAAGTTCAATGATTGTGTAGATGCTATAATGGTGTATTGAATAATATTGAATGTGTATAAATCAAAATACATGGAAGTCTATTCTTTATACATAGGAAAATTATACAAGGGAAAAGAAAAAATCTTTATATCTTGAACCATCAAGCCAATGTGTTCTGATGTTACAAATAACGATGTCGATGATTTTTACCAAATAAATTAACATTATTGTACATAATTAGAAAGCTATGCCTTTTTTAATTCTAACTTTATGTGTATAGTTGGAATGTCCAAACCTGAATTTCTAGGACTTGTGCTGAATTTAACGTACTATCCTTGTGCCCAGAAAAAATTTCTGGATACAGTGACATCCAAATGTGCAGGCCATAATTTTTGGAGCATATTTTTAATCAATTATTCATTATTTATTAAGCAATTGATATCCTCCATTATCACTGTACTGTGTTTGGCATTTAATTAAGGATTAATTAGGATATTACTCAGTTACATCAAATAGAAGAGAAATATTAGCATAAATGTAATCATGCTGAAGTAATAGTATTTGTATTTCTATCTGATGATCAGGTTGCAAATGAAATCTCTGAGATCAAACTCATTTTGAATTAAGCATATTTTGATGCTTCAAAGATGAAAATGACCAGAATATGCTTTATCCTTGATTTTTTGCCCTTTATGTTTTAAATTCCCTGGTATATCATTATTAATCTCCAGAAATCTTAGTGAAATGTTCATGTCATTATTCTTTACCCCTCAGCATAGAAAATTTCTCACTTGACCTCATTCTCTTTGTTTTCTTCAGGAAATAAATGATGAAATATCAAAACTTAAAAATTATTTTTTACATAGATAATTTTTGCATAAACTTAGTTAAAGTTAATAGTCATCAATAGTCGAACTGCATGGATGAATAACTCACTGGTCACTAAAACAGATTTTGATGAATACTACCATTATCATTCCTGGAATAAAACAAAATATTACAAGATTTAACTGGAAATACTATATAAGAAGTAGCTAAAAATAAGACTATGAGCTCACTTCAGAACTGCAATCATACATTGGAAAGTATTACTCAGATACTTGTTAGCACAGAATGCAAATGTGACCCATGGGCCACTTACACTCCATTTGGCTATTTTCAGTGGCCAAAAAAATATTTGAGAATGAATGCCATAAACCATAATTTGTATGAAAGTTTAATGATTCCTCTTAGATGCTTTCTGTTCTTTTATTTAATCAAAAATATTTTTATTATTCAGTTTCTTTAATTGTGTGTAAATGATTAACAAAAGATACATTAATGAAGAGCATTAAGACCACGGTCTTATCTATTTCCATTTTCATATTTCTTATGGAAAGACAACTAGTACCCAATCTAAATTTAATTCTTTTCTTATTTCAATGGCAAATTTTGCTGCAGCATTCTTCTTCCTATACCGCTCATGTAAGATCATACATCTGTTGGATGAGGAAAGATATTTTTGTCTTATCTATGGTTTCTAGTGCTTCAACAAAAATTAAAACTTCCTTGCCCATTTATGCTATTCTTAAAAGGAAAAACTCCTACTCTTGGTTGCTAAATGAAAATCTTCACATTCCTGATCTAAGATGTATTGATTTGACTTGTAAGATAGTTTTCTTTGATTTATTTAATCTCTTGCTGCATACAAATGTGATGAGGTTGTTTTTATTCTCTTGTATTAATTTCAAATGGTTTGAATCATATTACTGGATGACAGAAATCAATAACATGAATGGATGCTAGAATGTTCTCAGCTGCTTTGCTCTATATCAATGTCTCAGTAAAATCATACTAAATAAATAAGGGGCATATCTTCAGTGGTATCTATGATACTACTGAAGATGATGATAAATTGTCTATGATACCTTATTATCTTCATGATTTTAATCCATAACATTAGCAGGAATGGTTATAATTTATGAAGGATATTTAACCAGAACAATTTAACAGGGGTCATGGTGACAATAGAGGGTCTTTTTTTGCAATTATTATTTGATCAGTTTTGATTTTCTATCTAAGTGGTTTTCTAAAAATTCTATTGTTCCATCAAAAACTATGTTTAACCCTTTAGCTGCGGTACCCTCAAATTTTTCTACATCTGTGTGCGGGAGAAAAGTAACAGGAGTACAGGAGGCGCAGGCAAGTCCTAGCTGGTAGGTATCCCTTATAATCTGGGTCGACCTTTTCTTTATGGGTGCGGTCAGTGGTTATTGTTTAGAAATTATGGTTGGTATCATATATAATATATTTAAAGAGAAATTTGTTTTGTATAAGCAGTCCGAATTTACTTTCCTTGCACCTTGCTGATCATTTTGATACCAAACACTTCGCAAATATCTTGATTATAACTAATTTCGTAAATCCGCAATTCAGAAATCGAAGATTTGGGTTTCCCCCGAGGTGCGAAATCCCTCGGATTTTCCCAATCTAGAACAATACAGAAGAGTGAGCCTTTGGGTGTCTACTTGAGAGGCAGGGCCATAAAATTGGGAAAGGACAAGAATGGGGGTGAGAGAGCAGGTCAAACATAGAAATACGTTTTTCCCGCAGTCTTCTTAGGAAAACGTAGAAGTACGTTTCCCGCAGTCAAAGGGTTAATAATTTTCAGCTTCACATAGTAAAGAACATGCATTCATGCTAGTATTCTAGTTAATCGAGCATATAAATTATTTCTTCCAATTCTGGGGTAATTCAATTTAAGTCCTAAATTTGCTCCATAAGATGATCCCACAATCAGATTTCACCTAAGATGCTTGGCATACAGATTGAGAATGCACATGTGATTCCTGGTTATTAGGTTTCTCTTTGTGTAAAGGGAAATACATACTTATAGGTAAGTTAGCAACCCAATCTAGTTGGTGCCCACACCAGAGGTAGGAGCAAGTCTGTCCATTACTTTGATCAAAATTTTAACATTAGCTGGAATACTTAAAATTATCTCTAAGCTGAATGAAGTGAACTAAATGGAGGATGTACAGTGTACATCTCTCCCTCCCCCCCTCCCTCATACTTGTATTGTGATCAAGGAAATATTTAACAACCTAATATTAATTCAAACTCTTCATTAGATCCTAGGCAAATTGCTAATATTACCAAACCTTCAAAGGGGTGTATTGTCCCCTTCCTTTATCTACCAATGAATCTAATGATCAGCATGATTGTGCACAGCATAAGAATTCCCAGAACACAATTGCATGGTCATGACTAACATGGGTTACCTAATACTTGAGGTGGGAACATTCCCTCCCTCTCAGCCTTTTTTTTCCTAGTTTCTACCTTTTCCCTATTCCTTAAGCTTAATAATAACTTAAAATAATAACAAGCTGGGAATTTTGGAAATTAGGGTATAGTACATACATTTTCTCAGTTAAACTTCTTATAATTCTGCTAGCCTGTCTTATAATATTATGATTAGAAATCTTATAAGGTAAAAATCGTATGACCTCCAACACTGAAAAGCTTATGGAGGAATCTCACAAAACATCTCGCATCTAATTGACAAAATAAAATAATTATAAAGTAGAATTTCAATCAAACTTACATTTCTATTGTATATCAGATATTCATTGTTTTGCAGAATACTTTTTTAAACTCCTAGCATGATTGCTCGCTGGTAAAGAATCGGATGTTCAGTAAGGTGATAAAAGGGTGGGAGACCTGGGTTCGAGTCCCAGTCGTGTCGCTATTTTTCACACTTGTTATTCCTTCAGGAATTACAGTTCACTTCCATTCTTAACCCTTTGTTCTGACACTTGTATAAAACCTTCGCAGAATTTTTTCAATGCTGGATAATGCAATTCTAAGTGGGGAGTGGGAATTCTCGCCATTCTTATCGAAAAACGTAATCGACGGAAGAAATCGTTAATTTGTTGCACTTTATATTAAGACAAAGTAATGACAGCAAAGCGTTTGGATCTCTTTGTTTGCGGCAGTATGTCAGAGGAACTAGTAACGCCGACTGTTATCGGAAAATCAGCTCGACGAAGATACTTAAAAAGCTTCTGGCCACCTTGAAACCCTGGAAAAAAAAGAGAACGCGACGTCAGTCATGGAGGAATGGTTGAAAAGTTTGATTCAGATATGAAGGGAAAAGTTAACTTGGTTATCTTTCTCTTGATAACGCAACCTGTCACCCGCAAACTCTTCTGAATGTGAAGCTAGTCTTTTTACCGCCAAATACGAACAGTGTTACCCTGACAATGAAACAAGGAGTATTCAGATCACTGCATAGAAGGCATCTACTGCGATCGTGCATGTCCGATAGGGATTCCGCAAGTACAGTGTCCTAGGCAATTGAGAATGTAGAGAATTGTATATTACGGTAAATAAGATGAAAAAAGGTGAAACAGTTAAATAACATAATATGTTCATATTTTATTAGTAAGTTGTCATATTAAAAATAAAACAATTTTTGTATCCACTATAAGTGATACTGTTTTTTATTTCGTACCATTTCCACATAAGAAATTTTAGCTAAATACCAACAGATCTGCCCGGATGATACGGACGTGTGGCAATGAAGCTCTGTTCTATCGTTAATGGTCGACCCTGCATTAAGCGGAAAACTGTCTAATCTGGAAAGTAATCGTGGTTCCAATGAATTTAGCCAGACAGGTTTCAATTTATACTCATACTTTTATACTGTACTCAGTTATGTTCATTAATAAGGATAGAAGAAAGTAAGAAGTCGCGTGTACAAATCAAGGTTGATTGCAAATAATGATTTTAATCCGCTTAACGGTCCTCCATATTTAATGGTAGCAAACATATTAACTTTGTGTTTCCCGGTTAAAAGCACATTTATCTCTGTTCTACTGTTTCACACCGAGCCTGCGGAGGCGCGTCGTCTGTCAGTTGTATGAAGCAATCGGTCTAGGTTGGACTTTAAATCATAAGGTATCTTGCCTATCTAATTTTGTGTATTTCTTCTTTTACAATGGAAGCATATTTTCTTCGGTAACTCTATCAAATATTTCTTCCGAGAGCGATTCTCGGTTTACTCTAGAATCAAAACTTCCTTTGATAGTAAGAAAGATGAGGAGTCGCAGATGAAATGATGAGAAATGTTTGATTACAGAGGTGCCTTTTAACATGTGCCCATTTCTTGCTTTTGACATCTGTTAAACCTATTCTTCATCAACAAAATAAATGCAATTCCCTGGCTAACGTCGATAGCGATCTTTATTCTCCAATCTTGTTAATGATTAAATGCATGCTATCACATGTATCGCGGCCCTTTTTGTAACATTCTAGGATACTAGGTCCATTTGCATTTTCATAAATACCCCGCAGGTAAATATTGCGAAGGGGTCCACCAGCGAAAAAAAATCATAGCTCCTACACCTATAATTCGCAATATATACCACCTCGCGAGATACCATATGATGTCTGGCAGAGTAATGCATGTGATATGTGGAAAGCGATTATCTTATAATATCTTTGTAACGTTTGAATTTAAAAAGAAAGGTTTCAGTAGATATTACTTGCCGATTTCACCTTTCAGTAGATGCTCAGGTAATTTATATAAGCATTTTAATGTGGCTTGATAGATGTGATTGATCTATCCTTTTGACTCGATCAAAAGCAGTGAATCCCCTAAAGTTATTGATAGTTAACAGTAGGTTAGATTAATTACTATAATGTGAAATTATACGTTTTTTCGCAATTTATGCACGTGAATGAGGAAGCTGTTATGCATCCAACTGTTGGCTTCCCATTACTGTCACTTTTCGGATACAGAATCACGCAGAACATCATGATTTCGGAATAACTTGCATGGGTAATTTCGGGAAGTAATACGACCGAGTGATGTGGTGAATGGGTAGTGTTGGAAGCTTTTAAAGTTGGTGATGCTGGAGACCCAGTTTGCAGCACACTAAGAAGTCCTTCTGTGAACCGTTGCTGAATGTGAGTAAATAATTATTGAAAGGAAGAATTCCTGTTATTTGTTTATATAATTTTCCTGTAATGAACTTCAATGGTTTACTTTACAACTGTAGGCTCATTATTCATTCTTTTTGGTATATTTTGTGTGAATCAGTTGTGCCTGAGAAATTGTAGGTTTGCTTTTCATTTTTATGTTCATTTTTTCAAAAGAAAGATGCTAGCAGCTGTCACTCTCTCCCTTCCTGTTGCATTTTTGACTTACTGCACATATTCCCATTGCTTCAAAAAAGTATCGTAACTTACAATTAGGAAGTTCTTGGTCGACCTCACTGTTTTTACCAGTAATTTTTCTTCATGTTGTGTTTTGTATGAATCAGTTGTGCCAGAGTTATTGTATAGTTAGCTTCGCTTTTCTCATCTTATTAGTATTTAATGATTCTCTTTCTTACCAACTTCAGTTGGCTCTTTCTCGTTAGTTTTCCAATCAGTCCACCTAGTTATCACCATCTCCTTCAAAACTACATTTCTGAAGCTTCAATCTTAGTAGTTTTACTCTTTTTTATTGTTAGTATCCATGTCTCACATCCATGTTTTTGCATGCTCCATTCAAAACAACAAGTTTCTTCTTAGTTTCAGTACCAATATTTTTATTTACCAGGAGACAAAAAGAGATAAAAATAGGAATTTTGTTTGGAATTGAAAGAAACTAAAACAAATTGAATTTCTGAGAATCAGATTGTAACTTTGATGACATTTTTCACATAACAGGTGAAATGAATTAATTGAAATGCCATATTTGGGTGTTATTAAGTTTTATTGATTTGTCTTGCTGATATTCATAATCAATGAGTTTTTAATTATTGCTATTGTTATAATTGGAATATTGAGTTTTTAATTAAAAGTTTAAAAGTATCATTTTTGTTGACAAAAATTCTCAGATTCCAACGTTTAAAATTTTGTATACCTGATTCCAATTAATCGTCCCATCGCTAATTAAAGGGTGTTTTGTACTTGTGTTTTGTAATCATGTTGTTTCTCTTCTGTTGTAACAATTCTCCTAGCATGTATAGACTGATATAGTTATTATGTGTATATCATTTGGATTTTTATCGAAAAAGTAAAATTTTTATGAAAATGTCTTTAAAAGTAAATAGTAACTTGATCAATAGAAACAGTATTTCACAAGAAAANGGTTATCCCTAATATATTCTTGTACTTGAAGTGCACTTTTCAAAGCAATGATTTCACTTACTTTTGCCCAATCTCAATTTAATTTAATTTTGTGAGCAGTTACTAGTATTACAAGGAATCAGTGTAAATAGTAATGCGTATTTTTTATTTTCTGCGCTTCTAAGAACTTCGTTTCTGGTGAATTTTATCATTAATAACATTTTTCAAATTCAACATTTTTAGAATTGTCTATCAGAATAATCACCTTTGGAAAGCATTTCTTAAAGTATCTATCTATATTTCATTGCATTTTTAGGTATTTGTAGTCACTTCAATTTCATTTTTAGCTCTATTATAAGAGGTTAAAGGAAGTTGTACAATATATTTCAATACAAGAGAAAAATATATGGTTAATTTCAATGAGAGAAGTTACTTTAAATGTAATAATAGTCAAGTATAAAATGTAAGTAAAACAGATGACCTTAGGAATCTAATGGAAATTTTGAATGCATATAATGTTTAACATTCCTTGTCTCCTTAAGTACTCTTCTTAGATTAGTTTATAGTTCTTTTGCCTTTGGTTAGTTTTCTGACTAAGAACTTGTTTTGGAATAAAATTTATGTTTTGGGCACATCTTATCCCAAGCATTCTGAAGTATAATAATATTCTGATATAAGTTTTTGCAAGGTTTGATGAAATATTTTCATCAACATTCATCTTGTAGCAAGAGATACATAGTTAATTTTCTCGAAGCAAATGATTCTAGGGGCATAAAACAAGTTTGGCTTGCAGATTTTTATGCATGCTCCAGAATTCTTCATTATATTTTATGTATTACTGAATGTTTTTAGGTATTTATTTTAAACAAATCTGTCATTAGATTCTGTCATCTTTGTTTGCTCAGATTTGCTTTATATTTCTTGAAATTTCTCTCCGTATTCTATTCAGATTCAATGTGATTGAGCTTTTGGAAAGTGTTTGAACAAATTAGAGGCACATTGACTTCCAAAAGAATGAGGTTTTTGCATCATAAACTGTCTCTGCAGTGTTTCACCCATACCTATTATACGCATTTTAACTTTAATGTTCAATGCCTTTCATTTATAAGTTTTTGCATTTTGGAGTGTTAGGTATTTCCATCCCATCCCCAACTATCCCTCTGAACCCCCCAAGGTGAGTAAAATTAAATTTCAACAGTAGAATCTCATACCAAATTCAAAATGCATTGCCCACATCAGATCTTCGCATTGCACATTACAGCCGTTTTAACTTGAGATCTCTCTTGTGCAACTCCAAAGATCGATTAGATCCTTTATATAAACCCGGTATCTATAGAATCCAATGCAGAGACTGCAAAAATATCTATATCTGCCAGAGCGGGAGGAACATTTCAATCAGGTGCAAAGAGCATAAAGATGCATTCAAAAATAAAGCCCCACTCCGATCTCATTTTGCCAACCATCTAATCCAAAATAACCACGGCTCTGATTTCTCACCTACCATCCCCCAGTCATGCCCCAAAGGACCAAAAATGGATGCATTAGAAAAATTTCAAATCCTGCACCATCTGCATCACTCCCACACCCTCAGTAACGAATATCTGTTTTCGGAGAATCCNAAGTTTGGCTTGCAGATTTTTATGCATGTTCCAGAATTCTTCGTTATAATTTATGTATTACTGAATGTTTATTTTAAACAAATTTGTCATTAGATTCTGTCATCTTTGTTTGCTCATATTTGCTTTATATTTCTTGAAATTTCTCTCTGTATGCTATTCAGATTCAATGTGATTGAGCTTTTGGAAAGTGTTTGAACAAATTAGAGGCACATTGACTTCCAAGAGAATGAGGTTTTTGCATCATAAACTGTCTCTGCAGTGTTTCACCCATACCTATAATGTGCTAAAATGCTTAATGTTCAACTTAACTTTAATGTTCAAATCCTTTCATTTATAAGTTTTTGCATTTTGGAGTGTTAGGTATTTATTCATCTATAGTTTTCTTTTGTTTTGTTAAGACATTTCTTCATTAACTTACGAAAGGATACTTAAAATCCCACTCATTTTGGAATAGCATTTTAGTGAAATGGTTTCACAAAATTAAGTTTTGTGGATTAATTATTCATAAATGTTATGGAATTCTCAAACTTATTAATTTTTAATCAATGAAACGGTTTCAGACGTTACCTTGTGGAATTTATTCATAACGGAAATAAGACTAGACACTTCGTGCAATTCCACTAAAAAGACTTTAATGCAATCTAGGCTTAACTACCCTTGTAGCATCATCAGTACAAGTGTAGTGAAACCTAGGTCACATTAAAGTCTTTTTAGTAGAAATGCACGAAGTGTCTAGTCTTATTTCCGTTTTTAATTTTTCTTTACCATTCTTGTTCATTACAGTGGATATATCAGGAAAGCATTTAAACAAGTTCTTTGCCCATTGCACAATGGTTTTTATTTTAGTAATACCTTTTTATTAAAGTTACAGTTTTAGTGATAAAATTTAAAGCCCTTCATTTTTAAATAAAAGTGTTTGCATTTGGGATGGTTAAGTATTTAATCATTTACAACTAATTTATTCTGTACTTGTGAAAGATGAGTTAGAGAGTTAACTTCATTAATTTCTAACTTCCTGAAATATTTGTAATTCCTCTAAATGTGACAGTATTTTAGGAAAATGGTTTTATAGGTAGTAACTATTCTCTTTCATCTATAGTTTTTGTAACAATTTCCTTTTCCAAAAAAAATTATCTTATTCATTAGGCATTTTGGACTGTTACCAGCTCTATGGCTTAAATGATCTCTGAATGTAAAATTTTCCATGAAGACGAGTGATTGTTTAAGCAATAAGGTTCATGTAACCAAAACTCAAAAGAAACCAGTGATTTTGTGGAAATTGAATATTGAATGCTTGCAGATCGTAATGGATATTCCATTTTTTTCCCTGCTTATTAATTAAGGAGAACTTATGCTTTTTACCACATGCTTCAGGAAGCTCAAATTTTCCTTTAAATTGCATTTGTAAATATTATATCAATAAATGTGCATCTGCCCTATGAGGAACCATTTAATGAAGTCCAACTAAATATTTTTATGTAAGAGGGGAAGGTATGGCCAATGTCAATGAGAAGGAGCAGTTTAAAAAATAATAAGATTTAGATGATTGGGGTGTCATCACTCACACACTAGAGAGAGTTAAATTACCATTTTTCTCTTGATAACTGTAGGCACTGGTGATTCTTAGGTTTTTATTAAGTTAAAACTTTATTGATTTTTGATAGAATATTTTATTCCCTTTACATGAGACATATATTTTAGAAGTATGATATGAGTCTTATGAATAGATTCTTAATGAGAGCAATTTGAAGTGCAAGGTCCTGATTTCGATTTCTTAGGTCGCATTTTTCATGAGTGCTAGTGGTTGAAATAACTAATGGATTCTGGGGACTGAAGTACTAAAGAAAGTAATAATCTTGGGAATTAACAGTGATTTGGTTCTTAGTAGAAGGTATCAGTGTGGTCTACAGAAAGCATATTTCTTCACATTCTCTGCACTCATTATAAGAAAGTTTAGTCTCAGGTGCATTTCATCATCATAGTGTATTATATTTTAAGAATTTAGAATATTGCATTAGGCAAATTTTTCAGGAGCATTACCTTGTGAAATTATTTCTTAAAGACTCATTAAAGCCATCCTTGTGTTTTGGCATTGCATTGCAAATATTATTTTGATTAATTTCTTGTATTTCCACTGAGGAGGGAAATTATATCATTATACGTAGTACTTAAATGATAGACTGAAATTATGTACTCAAAGGAAATGACCTTGGGGAATTGGACAAGTTTGGCTTGTAGATCTTAATGCATGTTCCACAATTTCTTCATTACATTTACAATTATTATTTACATTACATTACTGGATTATTTCTTTTTAGCACATTTCTTAATATATTCTTTTAACTTTGTTTGCTCAAATATTGTTTACTTAATTTACCATTCAGATTTGATGTTACAAAGCTTTTAGGAATAGGTTTGAACAAATAATAGACCAATTGAGTTCCAAAAGGAGCAGGGTTTTTCATCAGGTTTTCAACCATTACTACAATGTTTCTCTCATAAAAATTATCTGTATTTTAACTTTGATATTCTAGTCCCATCATTTAAAAGAGCCTGCATCTTGTACCATTTGGTATTTATATATTTGAAACTGTAACAAAGTATATATTTTTTTGGTGAAACATTACTTCATTATCTTATGAAAGGATACTTCAATTTCCCTTCATTTAGGACATGGATTTTGTGAAATGGTTTCATAAAATAGAAAGTGTTGCTTTAAATGTAATAATTGTCAAGTATAGAAATTAAGTTAAACAGATTACTTTAGGAATCTAATGGAAATTTTGAATGCATATAATGTTTAACATTCCTTGTCTCCTTAAGTACTCTTCTTAGATTAGTTTATAGTTCTTTTGCCTTTGGTTAGTTTTCTGACTAAGAACTTGTTTTGGAATAAAATTTATGTTTTGGGCACATCTTATCCCAAGCATTCTGAAGTATAATAATATTCTGATATAAGTTTTTGCAAGGTTTGATGAAATATTTTCATCAACATTCATCTTGTAGCAAGAGATACATAGTTAATTTTCTCGAAGCAAATGATTCTAGGGGCATAAAACAAGTTTGGCTTGCAGATTTTTATGCATGCTCCAGAATTCTTCATTATATTTTATGTATTACTGAATGTTTTTAGGTATTTATTTTAAACAAATCTGNGTGTGTGGGCTCTCAGTGTAAAGTCTGTGAGAGTTAAAGTAATCAATAATTTGATTGAGAAGCACTTGCAAAGAAATCATTCTTGATGTGTATAGGTGACTGTATACGAGTACATCTATACGAAACTATTTGATATGAAACATTTTTGCTACTTCTTAGGATATTACATCCATTCCAGTCTTACTCTTTACTATAACTGGAAATGCCTAAGTTTAATGTTTATTCAGACTTGTGTACTTACATCCATCATAGTGTTTGATTGAAAAAGTAATCAGGAATTTGATTGCTTGGCAGATGCAAAGTTCTCCTTGATGAGGGAATCTGAATGAAATATCTTATAATGTGCTACCCTTCATTTAAGGCTTAGGAATCTTTGGATGTGACATATAACATTTAGTAAGTTCACATTCATATAAGTTATACATTTGTAGGTTTACTCAAATCTTAGTTTGACGAAGTACCTGGACGTGGTGTATGTGCAGTAGAAAGTCTTACCATTGAAGAACTTGCAGGTTCATTTGAAAGTTTTACTAAAATTGAGTTTAGAGGTATGATAATTGTATTTGGAAGACCTGCCACTTGGCAGAAAACCAATGATGATGATGAAAGTTGAATTCTCTCCAGATTTGCCATTCTTGTTCAAAACTTTGGAGCTATCAGGAAAGTATTTGAAGAATTTTGCACCATTCTGATCGTACTTTGTTTATTAAATTTTATGGAATTCTGAAACTCGTTCATTTGTGTGTTCCCTTCTTACCTTACAAGATAGAGCTAACAGGAAAGTTTATCTATATGAGCATGTTTTAGGCCTGTACAGTTNAGTATTTGAAGAATTTTGCACCATTCTGATCGTACTTTGTTTATTAAATTTTATGGAATTCTGAAACTCGTTCATTTGTGTGTTCCCTTCTTACCTTACAAGATAGAGCTAACAGGAAAGTTTATCTATATGAGCATGTTTTAGGCCTGTACAGTTCCTTCTTAATTTCTAAAATATTTAAAATTCTTCTACATATGACAATTTTTTAGGAGAATGGTTATTCAGGCTGTAACAGTTCTCTTTCATATTGACTTTTACATTCCTTTGTAATAATTTTCTTATTTATGTATTATGATGCTCTTTGAACTGCTTGAAGCTCCATGGCTCATTATTGATGGGTGATTGCAAAATTTTCAGTGAGGATAAGCAATTTGGTTACGCAATATGATTCATGCAACTGAAACTAAAGAAATGAATGACCTTGGGGACATTAAACCATTGAAATATTACTTGCCAATATTTATGAAAATTCCATGTTTTCTTCTTTGCTTATTAGATTTTGTCCAATTAAGTATTTAATTTTATAGTATTTTATATTATTCTCAAGCTGTTTCATTTCCAACCTTATATCGTTGAGCTATCAGGAAAGCATTTAAACAGTTTCTAGGCCCATAGACCTCCAGAAGAAAGAGGTTGTATAGCATTTTGCTTTTTATATGAACACTTTTTTGATAAAGTTCAATGTTTTTATTTGAAAATGTAAGGCCCTTCATAATCAAACGCTAGTGTCTGCATTTGGGATCATTAGTTTATTCAGTGTCATTTAATTTATTTAGTTCTTGTGAAAAGATTTGGAAGAAACTAATGAAGTTAACTCTACATTATCCTATAATTCTTTTAATTCCTCTTTTTATTATAGTATTATAGAAACATGGTTTCAAAGGTTGTATTAATTCCCTTTATCTAAACTTTTATGTGACTTTGCAGTGATTTTCTTTTCGAAAATTAATTTTTGCATTTATTATGAGTTTGGACCGTTAAAAGCTGAATGACTATCAATTTCAGATTGTAAAATTTTCCATGAGGACAAGCAATTGTTCAAGTAATACGATTCATGTATTGAAAATTCTAACATTTAACTGTCAAGAAATTAAAGCCTTTGTGGAAATCAAATGATGAATGCTTGCAGATCATAATGCATATTCCTTATTTTCTCTTCTGCTTATTACAATTAGCAGAACTTATACTTTTTTCCATATACTTCATGGAGCTCAAAATTTTCCTTTGTTTGCATAAATCGCGTATTCTATGATATTTTCTCTCAATCCAAGATGATAATGTAATTATTATTCTTCTCGCTCTCAGAGATGGAATAACTATTCTTTCTTGGGTTATTCTATGTATGTCAAGTTCGGGCCTTAGAATTTGTCCAAAGTGTGACTGTTGTATTAAATTAATTCTGTAGATTGAGTTCAAATGTAGCAGCCAAATAAATTATGGGAAATGAGTGGCTAAATTATTTAATTGTTTAATGAAACTTTGATTGGTTAAAATTTCAGATTTATCACCATCATTTACCTGGATAATCAAATATAAAGTAGATAGAAGATAGATAGAAGTAAAATAGATATTCTTATTATAAATTTAATTTGTTGTTTGTTGGTTATCACTCCATGTATTTGATATTTTTGCCAAGATGTTTTAAAATTTAACATTTCCTAATACCAAGTTATTTAATAAAGAAGTTAATATTAATTAATATTGGGTTAAAATGTGAATCATTTTGATACCTGCCAAGGCTATGTGGTAGTCTGGCACTAAGTTGCGTTCATACGGGTTTCAACTTGGGTAATAGGAAACTTTGGCATATTGAGCATTAATGGGGTGGAATATTAAATTTAAATTCAAAAGCAAATCCGATTTTCAGAATTTATTAGACAATTAACAAACCCTAGGGCAATCCCACTTTGATTTTAATCATCTGGTGCTGTTATTTTTGAAGATTTGGTGCTATGTAGATGATGTCCTCTGCATTTCTCCATGGTGGATTAGCACTGTTCTTAAGATTTTTCCGGCATGTTTTCAGAAGTGAGTTGTAGGTGCTCATCGTTGCTCAACATAGTTGAGTGGAAAGTTTTTCAGCCATATTCTTGTTGTTGGATCTTTAAATTAACATGAAGTGACTTTAGAAGAATGTGCATCAATGTGAAACTTAAGGTGACAGCAGTTAGTTTCTATACAGCATCAGTAATGAATTAGGATTAGAGAGATTATAATTTCTTTTGTTACTATGACAGCTTCAGCCAAGATTTTTCTAATGTAGTGTAATGGAATGCTTCAGTGGAAGAAGATATAATCATAATTTTGATAGAATGCAATTGGTTCTAAATTTTAAAGTCATCAAAGTCAATGTTTGAATCTAGTCATCAGGTGGCTTTCTTAGATTTTAAAGCATTTGCAGCATTGTCAAAGATAGTCTTTGTTATGATATTAATCATTTTAATACTTGAAGCTGGGAGATGTGCCAAGTTAAGCAGACATGGGTTTCAAGTTGGGTATATTCAAATATTAAATTCAAGAGAAAATTCAGCTTTTTAGAATGTACTTTGTTGTTAATTCTCATTAGGACAGTGCTTCTTTGAATTATCTTGTGTGGTTCTTCAGATTGCTAAACATTTGCAGTACTGTCAGAAATAGGAATTCTTTTGGATAAGTTTTCTTGAGTTTTAATTGCTATAAAATAATATTTTAGGTAGTTGTTCATTCAGATTTTAGTTTTTTGATCTCAAAGTGGCCTTAGAAGAGTTTTTCTTGCTTATCAATGAAAAACTATTAGCAGCAACAACAAGTTTTTCCACAGTTCTCTAGTTTGTTGTAAATAGGAGATTATCAATGCTTGTTTTACTGTAGCTGCTTTAGAAGAGATTTTGATCATGAAGTTCAATCGGAGATTTCGCCATTTCTCAGTTCAAGAAGAGCTAATGATCAATAGAAAGTAATTGAGTTTGAAGGGATGTGTGTGGGCTCTCAGTGTAAAGTCTGTGAGAGTTAAAGTAATCAATAATTTGATTGAGAGGCACTTGCAAAGAAATCATTCTTGATGTGTATAGGCGACTGTATATGAGTACATCTATATGAAACTATTTTGCTACTTCTTAGGATATTACATCCATTCCAGTCTTACTCTTTACTATAACTGGAAATGCCTAAGTTTAATGTTTATTCAGACTTGTGTACTCACATCCATCATAGTGTTTGATTGAAAAAGTAATCTGGAATTTGATTGCTTGGCAGATGCAAAATTCTCCTTGATGAGGGAATCTGAATGAAATATCTTATGTGATACCCTTCATTTAAGGCTTAGGAATCTTTGCATGTGACATATAACATTTAATAAGTTCACATTCATATAAGTTATACATTTGTAAGTTTATTCAAATCTTAGTTTGACATGTTGTAATTTTTCATCCATAGGACAATAGCAGCCGTTCTGGCATATTTCAATGAAGACAAAGTACCTGGACGTGATGTATGTGCAGTAGAAAGTCTTACCATTGAAGAACTTGCAGGTTCATTTGAAAGTTTTACTAAAATTGAGTTTAGAGGTATGATAATTGTATTTGGAAACATTTGTTCAATTTGTCAATGTGAACTAATTTAAAAATTTGATTTTGCAAAGTTATTTTTAAATAGTTTTTTCATCAGTGATTGTCAATAGATAGCACTCAAATTTTCAGTGTTAAAAACTTCAAATATTTGAGCTTAAAATTGACAACATTTTGAATCAAATTCATTATTGCAAAATTTAAAGTTCTTGATTTTTAAAAATTTAGGAAGTAATTTTTTTAATATTAACAATTAATCAAATTCTATATTTTGTTGTCAGTTTATGCAAACAATTTGAGTTAATGAATTTGAAATGTTTCAATAATTTTCTATTATCAATAGATAATTCATATCAATGGAAAATGATTTAGTAAAGTATATTTGATTTGAATAAAATATTTATTAAACAATTGTACATTCTTTCCAAGCTTAGAATGCAGCAGAAAGTTCAAGTCCAGCATGAAATATTTCTCAAAGTGCAACATGAGAACATGGAGTACTTTTCCAAGTCCAAAACAAAAGTTTTTGACTTTGAAAAGTATTTAAAAGCTTTTTAACAAACATTAGGGCATTGCTACTTTAAATTTTAATCACGTAGTGCAGTTCTTCAGACTTGAAAACTTTTGCAGTATGGTCAGAAAAAGTGATTGTTTTGGATGTTTTCATAGGAGTGTTATAAATACAAATGCAGCAGAAAGTTCAAGTCCAGCATGAAATATTTCTCAAAGTGCAACATGAGAACATGGAGTACTTTTCCAAGTCCAAAACAAAAGTTTTTGACTTTGAAAAGTATTTAAAAGCTTTTTAACAAACATTAGGGCATTGCTACTTTGAATTTTAATCACGTAGTGCAGTTCTTCAGACTTGAAAACTTTTTGCAGTATGGTCAGAAAAAGTGATTGTTTAGGATGTTTTCATAGGAGTGTTATAAATACTCTTCATCACTCAATGATTAGTTAGCAAGTTGTTCGGCTCTATTCTTGTTGCTTGATCTTGAATTGGCTTGAGAAGAATAAGTGATTTCTTGCATATCAATGCAAAATTATTGGCCACAAGAACTAGTTTCTCTACAGTTTGTTGTAAATGAGGGTTACGGAGATTATCAATGCTTGTTTCACTGTAACTGCTTCAGTAAAGATTTGATAATGTAGTTTAGTTGAAGGTTTCAGTGTTTCTCATTTCTAGAAGAGCTAATGATGAATGGAAAATAATTGGGTTAGAAGAGATGTGCACGACCTGTGATAGTTAAAGTAATCATGAATTTGATTGAGAGGCACTTGATAAGTAAGAAATCCTCCTTGATGTGTAAAGGTTGATGTGTAAAGGTAATGAAATTAAACTACCAAGTCCTTGGCTGTATCTTATATTTCATCTGTTCGAGTCTTCCTCTTTAGTGATATATAACTGGAAGTGCATAAGTTAAAAATGTCAATGGAGACTCTTGTATGTGCTCTCATAAGTTTTTGATAGTAAAAGTAATGAAAAATTTTGATGAGAGGCTGTTTAAAGGAAATCCTCTCTAATCATGGGTAACCAAACGAAGGAATCTACTAAGTCTTTTGCTGCATGTTATGATATTTCAGACAATCAAGTCTTGCTAGTCATATATAACTGGAAGTTATGTTTGTTCAAATCTTAGGTTATGTACACATATGGGTTCTCAGTATTTAGTCATTTTTTATAATCAGGAATTTGACTGCTTGGCAGATTTAAAGAAATCATGCTTGACGAGAAAATTTAATGAGGGAATCTGAATGTAGCTATAAAGAATTTTGCTGTAACTTATAATATTCCATCCTTTGTCTTGCACTTCTTTAAATGTGATATACAACTCAAAATTCATAAGTTTATTTAAATCGTAGCTTGACATGTTGTAATGTTTCATCCATAGGACAATAGCAGCCAATCTGTTGTATCTCAACAAAGATGAAGTACCTGGATGAGATGTATCTGCAGTGGAAAGCTACAGGTCTGTCTTCCCATGAAAGAACTT
>KZ308359.1:2720003-2746938 GCA_000376725.2 Ladona fulva | reverse complement strand
TTTTTCAAGCTTAAAATGCAGCAGAAAGTTGAAGTCCAGCATGAAATGTTTCTCCAAGTGCAACATGAGAACATAGAGTACTTTTCAAAGTGCAAAACAAAAGTTTTAGACTTTGAAAAGTACTCCATTTTCTCAAGTTGTACTTGGAGAAATATTTCATGCTGGACTTGAACTTTCTGCTCTGCATTTGGGGAGAAAACCCCTAAAATAAATTCAAAGTCCCAAGTGTAAACAATCTTTGGGTGTGACCTTGAAAATTTTTCTGAGTCTAAATCTCTGGAGGTAGGCACCAGCCCACTAATCCCTCCTGCTCCATGGGAAATTTGCATCCACAAAATTTGGACATGACCTCATTCCATTTTTTTCAAAGTAGAAATGAAAGCATAAATGTTACAATCAAACATTTGCACATAATGTGAAAAAAGTCTAGAAAAATTTAAGTTAAAGGAAAAGCCTCAAAAAATGAAGAAACAAAAACCAAGTTCAGGCTTATTTGCTTAAAAAAAATCAAAGTTAAATTGCAAAATTATTAATCAGAAGAAACCAAATTATGATCACTCACCAATTCAGGTCAGTTGGTTGACTGGTATCCACAGTCCTGAAAGAAAGATTGCACTCATTGCCTATTTAAGGCATACCACTGACATGGGTAGTACAGGGAAATTACTTTTCCAAATGAAAAGAAGTTTCAATTTCAAAGCTTTTTATTAAAGAGTTAATAATCACATTACAGAAATAAAAGTACATAATGATCCTAAGAATGCATATCATAAACAAAATTGTACAATTTTGAATAAGGTGAATTATACAAGAATGACAGCAAGCCATTGCAAAAAAGTATGCCTTACATATGAGCACATAATACCTATAAGAATTTTCACATTTTTGGAACAAAATTATCTGAAGTTCAACCTTGAAAGATTTACATTTGAAATGTTATAGTCTTGAAATGCCAGGGATAGTGGGATAATAATGGGATAGTCTTGAAATATACATCAAACAAAGCAGTGCTGGAAGAATGTTCATTACAAAGCTATCCAAATTTATAGGTCAAATTCTCAGTTACAACTCTTTAGCCTTTATGATGGATTGACACTTGGGACAGGGTGCTACATTTCAAAATATACATTTATGCTATCACTGAGATTGCTAGCATAGCAAGTATTATACTAGATAAAGAATGAGCCTTTACCTAAAAAGTAAAGTTGCCAAATGTGTATTTATAGTAGTGTTGCACTAAGGACTTTTGCCCATTGAGTGATATACTAGTGCAAACTATTTTGATGCATGAAATTATCCTAAAGTTAGTTGTTCACAATAGAATTATGCAATTTCAGTCTAAAAAGAATGTTAAACGAGATGATACTGACGAGATTTCCAAAAAGACCCTTTGCCTATGGTTTATTTAAAGGGTTATAGTTATTTAAAAAGCTACAAGAGATCAAATTATAAATATTAATCTTACATAACCAAGGCTCTGATTTAGGGATGATCATTAGCTTTGAAAGATTCACTATCGTTACAAGAAATTCGAAGCAGTTTATGACACTTTAGTAATATCACTATCCTACTGAATAAAAAAAAAACTTTAGCTGTTTCTCTGCTAATCGAGAATGTGCGAGTGGAATCAAGACTGCAAAACAACGCAAGACCTTGTAGAGATGAAAAATGGAGTATCCTATGATTTTAACGGTAAGTGAAAAGGTAAATGATTAAATATTACCAACTTCCGCAACAGTTCTCTATTCTGCAAACACTCATTTAGATTATATAGAATAAAACTACATACCATCATAGGAAAAGGAAAAGTTGGATGGAGCAGTAATTTTACTGGTCATTAGAAAAGTAACTATTCATAAGGAAAATTTGAAATAAAGCTCGAGTCTTATAGAGTTAAAAGCCTATTCCACCATGCTTCATAACCCACAAGACCGCGCACAAGAAAAATAGAAAAGTCACGGAAAAAAAAAGAAAAATAGAAATCAAATTATTCTGTAACACGTTCGAAAGACTTTCTCAAAACTTCATTAACTGAGTTCGTCGACGCAGTAAGTACCTATTTCAGGTAATGCAGAGCCAAGTAGAACATTAGAAGAAATTGCACTTACCTTTGCTGAATTTTCTTCCCTCTGGGTTGCTGATGTAGCACCGTAGGTCCTTTGTAGTCTCGACGTTCTCTGCAGCACGAAGTCTCGACGTTCTCTGCAGCACGAAGTCTCGACGTTCTCTGCAGCACGAAGTCTCGACGTTCTCTGCAGCACGAAGTCTCGACGTTCTCTGCAGCACGAAGTCTCGACGTTCTCTGCAGCACGAAGTCTCGACGTTCTCTGCAGCACGAAGTCTCGACGTTCTCTGCAGCACGAAGTCTCGACGTTCTCTGCAGCACGAAGTCTCGACGTTCTCTGCAGCACGAAGTCTCGACGTTCTCTGCAGCACGAAGTCTCGACGTTCTCTGCAGCACGAAGTCTCGACGTTCTCTGCAGCACGAAGTCTCGACGTTCTCTGCAGCACGAAGTCTCGACGTTCTCTGCAGCACGAAGTCTCGACGTTCTCTGCAGCACGAAGTCTCGACGTTCTCTGCAGCACGAAGTCTCGACGTTCTCTGCAGCACGAAGTCTCGACGTTCTCTGCAGCACGAAGTCTCGACGTTCTCTGCAGCACGAAGTCTCGACGTTCTCTGCAGCACGAAGTCTCGACGTTCTCTGCAGCACGAAGTCTCGACGTTCTCTGCAGCACGAAGTCTCGACGTTCTCTGCAGCACGAAGTCTCGACGTTCTCTGCAGCACGAAGTCTCGACGTTCTCTGCAGCACGAAGTCTCGACGTTCTCTGCAGCACGAAGTCTCGACGTTCTCTGCAGCACGAAGTCTCGACGTTCTCTGCAGCACGAAGTCTCGACGTTCTCTGCAGCACGAAGTCTCGACGTTCTCTGCAGCACGAAGTCTCGACGTTCTCTGCAGCACGAAGTCTCGACGTTCTCTGCAGCACGAAGTCNTTTTTCAAGCTTAAAATGCAGCAGAAAGTTGAAGTCCAGCATGAAATGTTTCTCCAAGTGCAACATGAGAACATAGAGTACTTTTCAAAGTGCAAAACAAAAGTTTTAGACTTTGAAAAGTACTCCATTTTCTCAAATTGTACTTGGAGAAATATTTCATGCTGGACTTGAACTTTCTGCTCTGCATTTGGGGAGAAAACCCCTAAAATAAATTCAAAGTCCCAAGTGTAAACAATCTTTGGGTGTGACCTTGAAAATTTTTCTGAGTCTAAATCTCTGGAGACAGGCTCCAGCATGGTAATCCCTCCTGTTCCATGGGCAAATTGCATCCACAACATTTGGACATGACCTCATTCAATTTTTTCTTTCAACAAATTGTTACCTTTTCAAGGTCAATATGAAATTAAATGTTACAATACTTTAAACTTTTGCACATAATGTGAAAAAACAAAACCAAGTTCAGGCTTATCTGCTTAAAAAAAAATCAAAGTTAAATTGCAAAATTATTAATCAGAAGAAACAAAATACCAAATTATGATCACTCACCAATTCAGGTCAGTTGGTTGACTGGTATCCACAGTCCTGAAAGAAAGATTGCACTCATTGCCTATTTAAGGCATACCACTGACATGCGTAGTACAGGGAAATTACTTTTACAAATGAAAAGAAGTTTCAATTTCAAAGCTTTTTATTAAAGAGTTAATAATCACATTACAGAAATAAAAGTACATAATGATCCTAAGAATGCATATCATAAACAAAATTGTACAATTTTGAATAAGGTGAATTATACAAGAATGACAGCAAGCCATTGCAAAAAAGTATGCCTTACATATGAGCACATAATACCTATAAGAATTTTCACATTTTTGGAACAAAATTATCTGAAGTTCAACCTTGAAAGATTTACATTTGAAATGTTATAGTCTTGAAATGCCAGGGATAGTGGGATAATAATGGGATAGTCTTGAAATATACATCAAACAAAGCAGTGCTGGAAGAATGTTCATTACAAAGCTATCTAAATTTATAGGTCAAATTCTCAGTTACAACTCTTTAGCCTTTTATGATGGATTGACACTTGGGACAGGGTGCTACATTTCAAAATATACATTTATGCTATCACTGAGATTGCTAGCATAGCAAGTATTATACTAGATGAAGAATGAGCCTTTACCTAAAAAGTGAAGTTGCCAAATGTGTATTTATAGTAGTGTTGCACTAAGGACTTTTGCCCATTGAGTGATATACTAGTGCAAACTATTTTGATGCATGAAATTATCCTAAAGTTAGTTGTTCACAATAGAATTATGCAATTTCAGTCTAAAAAGAATGTTAAACGAGATGATACTGACGAGATTTCCAAAAAGACCCTTTGCCTATGGTTTATTTAAAGGGTTATAGTTATTTAAAAAGCTACAAGAGATCAAATTATAAATATTAATCTTACATAACCAAGGCTCTGTGATTTAGGGATGATCATTAGCTTTGAAAGATTCACTATCGTTACAAGAAATTCGAAGCAGTTTATGACACTTTAGTAATATCACTATCCTACTGAATAAAAAAAAAACTAGCTGTTTCTCTGCTAATCGAGAATGTGCGAGTGGAATCAAGACTGCAAAACAACGCAAGACCTTGTAGAGATGAAAAATGGAGTATCCTATGATTTTAACGGTAAGTGAAAAGGTAAATGATTAAATATTACCAACTTCCGCAACAGTTCTCTATTCTGCAAACACTCATTTAGATTATATAGAATAAAACTACATACCATCATAGGAAAAGGAAAAGTTGGATGGAGCAGTAATTTTACTGGTCATTAGAAAAGTAACTATTCATAAGGAAAATTTGAAATAAAGCTCGAGTCTTATAGAGTTAAAAGCCTATTCCACCATGCTTCATAACCCACAAGACCGCGCACAAGAAAAATAGAAAAGTCACGGAAAAAAAAAAGAAAAATAGAAATCAAATTATTCTGTAACACGTTCGAAAGACTTTCTCAAAACTTCATTAACTGAGTTCGTCGACGCAGTAAGTACCTATTTCAGGTAATGCAGAGCCAAGTAGAACATTAGAAGAAATTGCACTTACCTTTGCTGAATTTTCTTCCCTCTGGGTTGCTGATGTAGCACCGTAGGTCCTTTGTAGTCTCGACGTTCTCTGCAGCACGAAGTCTCGACGTTCTCTGCAGCACGAAGTCTCGACGTTCTCTGCAGCACGAAGTCTCGACGTTCTCTGCAGCACGAAGTCTCGACGTTCTCTGCAGCACGAAGTCTCGACGTTCTCTGCAGCACGAAGTCTCGACGTTCTCTGCAGCACGAAGTCTCGACGTTCTCTGCAGCACGAAGTCTCGACGTTCTCTGCAGCACGAAGTCTCGACGTTCTCTGCAGCACGAAGTCTCGACGTTCTCTGCAGCACGAAGTCTCGACGTTCTCTGCAGCACGAAGTCTCGACGTTCTCTGCAGCACGAAGTCTCGACGTTCTCTGCAGCACGAAGTCTCGACGTTCTCTGCAGCACGAAGTCTCGACGTTCTCTGCAGCACGAAGTCTCGACGTTCTCTGCAGCACGAAGTCTCGACGTTCTCTGCAGCACGAAGTCTCGACGTTCTCTGCAGCACGAAGTCTCGACGTTCTCTGCAGCACGAAGTCTCGACGTTCTCTGCAGCACGAAGTCTCGACGTTCTCTGCAGCACGAAGTCTCGACGTTCTCTGCAGCACGAAGTCTCGACGTTCTCTGCAGCACGAAGTCTCGACGTTCTCTGCAGCACGAAGTCTCGACGTTCTCTGCAGCACGAAGTCTCGACGTTCTCTGCAGCACGAAGTCTCGACGTTCTCTGCAGCACGAAGTCTCGACGTTCTCTGCAGCACGAAGTCTCGACGTTCTCTGCAGCACGAAGTCTCGACGTTCTCTGCAGCACGAAGTCTCGACGTTCTCTGCAGCACGAAGTCTCGACGTTCTCTGCAGCACGAAGTCTCGACGTTCTCTGCAGCACGAAGTCTCGANTATACAAAACAAAACCATTTATGACTTGAACTTTAATTAGGGAATCACCCAACTAAGAATTTAATAATTAGATTTGAATTGCGTAATAAAGTACAGACTTATCGCGAGTCATATCCAAAACTGTGCACTAACAGTATTACAACTACAATGTTTACTTTACCGTATGATTTTTTAATGCCCCCTAAAATTTAGCAAAATGAACGTTTCGAGTTCTATGCAATACGCCCATCTCAGGTAATGCATCGCTAACTGTAAGGTTGATAGAGAGATTGAACTTACCCTTGTTTGAATCTTCTTTCCGAGTTGCTGCAGTCTAACCGATGTTGTACTTTCGTAGGTTCGTGTTTTGTAGAGGTCCTGAGTGAAGTTCTTTGCTGCACGAAGAGTGTCGAAGTTAATGCCAGTAAGTTGTTTTGTGTAGAAGGTGATGAGTGAGTGGACGACGTTGGGCTTCACTTCAAACCATGGAGAAGGAATCCAAAGTACTGCTGGAGGTATAAGCTGACCAAGTCCCAGCTTGCAACATGTTGAAGCGATTGGCATCCCCGAAGGAAGTTTCTGGAGGTTCTGTAACCTGGGAGTAACGGCAACGGAAAGTATTAGTGCATTACCATCTACAAAAATAAGAATTCGGCAAACATGCCCTGTTGTCTATTTTCGAAATGAATTTAATCCGCGTATCCTACGAGTAGAAACGCAAATTTATTGATCAAGTGAGAATTCTGAGGTGTTCTTGTAAAAAGCCCTATACATAATGGAAGATCGATTGGCAATCTACTAAAATTGTATAGACAAAATATTTAGGTAATTACCGGTAATAAATCCCTATTTCATAATTAAAATTAGCGAAGACATACAGGAAATCTTATCAAAACTAATATTTCTACACGTATAATATTATCACCGGCTTCCGTTTGAAATAGCAATAAAATTGCTATCAGATTTAGTATATATGTAGCATCTAGTTTTACCCTTTGATAGGATATTCATGAAAAGAAAACAATGCAGAACTATCCCCAGAGGCTAAGCAAGAGGGGTCAAGTGTTAAAAACTAGAGTGGGTCAAAGTGAAGTTTGTTAAGCCACTATATGTTACTTGAAGGATTCTATTCTGGTATTTTAGCAGGGAATTGAACGATACAATTACGCAAGAGCCCATTTCATTAATGAAACTTATTTTTGTGCACATTCCCCTGCTTACGGAGAAAATTCTAATGTAAAAATTTAGTCTTTTCTATGAAGATAATACGCTTAGTAATTTTTCAAGCTAGGTTACTATGCAAGGACGGGATAATGCGAATGGTAGCAAAAAAATCAAGTGATTTAAGTCGGGCCAAATATTAGTTTCATCTCAAGAACAGTAAATTTGTTAAAAATTTACAAATTTTAAAAATAAGCTACTATGCTGCGGTAAAAGGATACAAGAGTTTCAAAAGAGTATGGTTAAAAGTAATATTCCTACCGTATCTTAAGGTGTATTTTTGAGGAGTTACCAAGTGATTAAATAAGACATTGTACCGACAACTAAGGGTACTGTTGTGAAGGAAAGTAAAAAATTCAAAAGCGTCTACGGTGGCGTGGCAAGTTACACAATTATGCTATATCATTCATAGAGAATGCGCCTACTTTTAAGTGAAGAGCAACGGAGGAATTTATAAAAATACATGGTAAGCGATATTAAGGTTATAAACAAAGCTAAAGAAAAATATTTACAAGGAAACCATTATCAAGTCTATGAATCATGTTCATTAAATTCGAAAGAGAAGATTCAGTTAAAATTTTGCTAAGGATGAAATCTTGTTGTAACCATTTACGATGTTAAACGGAAATTGAAGCAAATCAATTTGTAAAGTATGGCTTAATACTACTACATCCCGGCTGGACACTGGAAAAAGTTGGGCATTGTCAATGAAACAAGAAATAGTTTTGGAACTTTAGATAGATATGTACAGTAACTTATTTTGTGATAAATTCCCCATCGCGCACGCACAATACTGTGGTTCAGCAGTGCCCATTTGAATACTTTTCCAAATGTTTTGTGCAAAAAGATTTTATCCTAAAAGTTTTCAACGAACTTTGCGGAACTTTTAAGTACTATGCAGTGGCAAAAGAATACATGGAGTTTTAAATGAATCTACGGAAAAATTCTTGTTTATTGAAGGAAATTTTAAGGTTTACCAAATGACGAAATACATAATATAACATCTAAAAATCAAGGCTCTAATTAGAGGAATTCAGGTCTCGAAAGAAGTATTAGTTAAAATGAGAAAGTCTAAAGTGTCGATGATGGCGTGGTAATTTTATTATATTGTACATAAATAATTTAAAACCATATATTTTTGTGGATAATTAGGTGAACGGAAGCTTTGTGCAAAGAATAAACGAATTTTTTGAAGAAACGAGATGTTTTACGGTTTTAACTAAAGCTAAAGGACAATTTCTATAAGGAAACTACCAAGAAATCAAGTGTAAGAATCTGTTCATTAAAAATTTGAAGGCTAAGATTTAGATGAATTTATGGCACTTAAAATTCTATCCTTCGGGTATAATGTTGTCACCACAAGTCGATCAAGCAATCAATACTGGGTCTAACGGGCTGTAATATATATATGTGGCTGCAGTAAAATGCTATTTAGATTACCGAATCTACCTTCTAGTAAGAGATGTTGATATCCCCGGAAAATCATGAACGATTAATCGTTTCTTAAGCAACATAGGTAATGCTTCTCCTTAGAATTACAGAAGAGCCCATTTCATTATTTAAAATTTTTTTTATCATGCCCATACTTAAAGCAAGACGTCCGGGCCAATAGTATTTGTTCGCGAAGGAAACAAAAATTCCCATGCTTATGGAGTAAATTTGTACGTAGAAATTTAAGTCTATCTATAATGAAAGTGATACGGTATTGTGTAACATTGAATGTAGATTTTTCAATGAAGTTACTCGGCAATGAGATTGGTTGATGAGAATGGTTGAGGAAAGTCTTAAAGTACATTACAAAGTAATAAAAAAAAAAAATCTGGCGAAATATGAAATCTCATACAGACAAGCCATTAAGTATTATACCAATGGGCATTTGATTACTTTAATGTTGTGTACATAAAGCAAGAGAAAGGCTTACGAGTATTTAGAGAGGATCTTAAGTTTCGAAAGAAATTCTAAGTTTAAGAGTCAACGAAGACAGCAATTTTACTATATTGTACATAAATGTATAGCATGTACTGCTAATAAAAAGGGAGGTGAACCACAACTTAATACAAAGCTCAAAACAAATTTTTGGAAGATTTCAGTAAGGAATAATTCTGTTTTAACTAACGATGAAAAGTATAACATTTTCACGATAGAATTATTAACTCTGGTCGAAAAATTCGTTTATTGTAATAAATTTTGAAGGCTAAGATTTATGAAAATATTCTATCGTTTGTAGTGTTTTAATTGTTAAAATAACCCCGGAAAATTTAAGGAAATCAACTGGCAAAGTTTCGCAATGACATCACTATAGCCCGGCTATCAGTCTCAATACAAGAAGTGTTTAAACAAATGCTTTTAGCCGGTTAAGGTTGGCAACTTTATTGGAATAAAACATGTTAACAATTTTAGAGACTAGATCCGTACAGTAACTTCCTATCCGATAAAGGATATTCCGCTTGTCCAATGCTTTGTTTTAATGGCTTTAAAATTTTTAACGCGATTCTTTTAATGCACTACCTCCGAATTGCGAGATTCCAAAGATGAAGTTTCCGATTTTATTCTAGCAGAAATGTGCCGCAAGTGAATGCAAGTAAAGTTCTCAAAAATTTTAGAATTAGCTTGAAAAATTCAATCCTATGATAGAAAAAGCAATTCCGAATAGCAGTTTATGTAACGTTAATTGCTAAATTAGAGCGGACTATGCAGTTTAAAAAAGTTTCAGCAGTTGTTATTCATAGACCGGTATTAGGTCTAGAATTCTAATATAGTCCTTATTTATACAGTATTCTATTCTGGAAGATTGAACTTTAGAATCTCTTACTCAGGTTGCGTTTCACTTAGGATTAACATTTTAAAAAGTTATTAATGGGATCAATTACCCTATGTAAGAGAATTACCCAGCAAGGTTTTAATAATTAAGTTTGAATTAAAAGTCAGGTCTGTGGCTGTTCTACCGCGAGTCATAATATCCAAGACTGCGATCTGAAATGCTATTACCAATACCTAGTTCACTTATCTACGGTAAGATTCTTTGATGTTCCCAAAAATTAACGTATGAAGTTTTTTTCCAACACAATTTGCGCATTTCAAGTAAAGCATTGCCAACTAGAATGTTGATAAAGTTGAACTTAACTTTGCTGAATCTTCTTTCTTGGTTACTGTCGTGGAGCTGATGTAGCAACTTGCGTTCTTCGTGTAGAGGTCCTCAGAGGTTCAGCAATGTCCTATGTGATCGAAGTTCGCTGCTGTGCAGTCTCTTAGTTACAAATAATGTCCACAACGAATATTGACGTGGTCTGGATCCTGGTTTTCAGTTTCGGGAAGAGGACGAGCAAGTGGGCCACGTTTGGCTTCCTCCGAACGATGAGAAGAAATGATAAGTGCCGTTCGACGTATTAGTTGGTGAAAGACTGGGCAAGTCCCAGCCGAAAAGAAGCGCTGGTGACTTTCTTCGCGAGGATATGTTTAAGTAACACCCCTGGAGAAAGTTCATGTTCTACATGCGGAGATTTAACGGCAACCTGGAACGAAATCTCTTATTATCATCTACAAAAATTGCAATTCGAGAAGTAATCCTGATGTTAATCGCTAAAGTTAATCCTTGAGTAATGCGAATTTCCTATGAGAAGAAATGAAATTTTAGTTCTTTAAATTTCAATTCTGAAATGTCAAGGGAAAAAAAAAAAAAAAATGTCCAGAAAATGTAACCTGCATTGGGATCTACCAGCACGTATTTTGTATCGTTACGGATAAAAATTACAGGTAACGAGTCTTTAGTATTTTCCGACGAAGATTAGCAAGACAAATCTTGAAAAGGAAATCTCAAAATGATAGGCATTTTCTACCTGTGTAATACTAACATTAGTTATCTGTTTGAAGGTTTATTAGAAAATACAAAACTTCTCCAATTAAGTTATACACAGAAACTAATACACAAAGTGAATCAGTTATAATTTCACGTTTCTTTATAAGTTTCTAAATAAGATTTAGTTCCAACTAGTTAATGCTATTCAATGACGCCCGAAACATTGAGTTACGTAAACTAGTTTCATGCTGGAATTCATCTTAAATTAGGAATGCACAGATGCAAGGATTTGATTCTCGTGTACAGAGCCACAAATGGAAGTAATGCATGTTTATTTTGATACTTTATTTTGTAGCATAAGTACTGTTTAATTTTGGAAAAAGTCCGCAAGGGAAGAAACTATAGATGGATTTCTTATGGGAGAATTTAAGTTATTTGATTTAGACATACCTTTGTAAAAGGAATTAGTTTTGGTACCCAATCAGGCCTAAATACTGTAGCGACTGAATTATTCAGGAATAGTCTTTTATGTGCCCATTTAAATTAACCGATTTAAGTCCCGCAAAAGTATTTAATGGAATTAAATATAAATTCTAAGCATGGGCGTGCAAATCTTACTCTTGCAGAAGCCGAGGGAGTACATTTTAGTTAACGAATTAACCAGTTATCCAATTCAAATATCCAATATCCAAATATCCAATATCCAAATAGGAAGACCTAAAATTCGCAATGAAAGTTTATACTGCAAGATCTGCCATTGTTCTGATTTACAAAACAGTTTATAAAGTAGATATTCCGATGATGCGAGAACCAAAGTACATAGAGCTTAATTTTACTAAGACAATATGTAAATTTCATTGAGTATACACAATTATGTCTATTCCCTGTTTCCGGAAAGTTCAGATGCCAGATGAACTAATGTTTATAACAGACAAAGACCCCAGAAAAAAAAAGCTGTACGAACGCGTAAGAAATGCACAAAGCTGTTTTCATACGTTCCAGGAAGTTTTTCCAAAATTAAATAAAAATAAATTTTCAACGAAATCTTGGCAAGTCTCAAAATAAAATACATTATATTAGTCGTTAAATATAGACGTAGATGGATTTCAGTAAAATCTAAATTTATAATTGTCCTTAACCTAGACAAAGCTCATGCATTGTCCCGTAAGAATATAGGAGAATAGGTCCATAAATAATTTGTAGGATGTAATGACCGATTTTATGAACATACGGCCATACGAGAGTTTAATTAACGAGATTTCCTAAAGGACATTTGTTTTACTTATGACGATCAAATTTAAGAAATATAGTAAGAAAAGTGAAAGATGAGAAGTTCACAGCAAGTTTAACGTATTTAAGGCCTTTATTACATTATTCTCATTAACTTTACAAGGCTGAAAAAAAATTTCAATTGTGCGAAAATTGTTAGCTTAAGATTATATTCTGATCAGTACTGAAAGGATTAGGCTACGAATAGATTCCAGTTTTATCATGTTGACTAGCATTCGCCTAACCCGATTGATTCAGAGCTCTTTCTTATAAATATTTTAAATACATACGTTTGAAACTGTATGGAGAGCAGGTTTATACGAAATTTATCTAGTATCAAACTAGTCAAATTTATTACATTTTTATAGACTACCGACGCCTAGCTTGAGGTGCTACTGTATACAACAATAATTTTCAACATTCCGGTCACGCTGGACGTGAGTGAATTATGAGCTACATCTGTAACAAGGAGCCGAATGCGTAGAGGAAATGTTTTATCAACCTAATTAATGCAGACTATGCAAAGAATCAAAAATTAAAGTATTTGTTATTAACTGAATAGTTAAGATTCGAAGATCCGAGTTTGCTCGAGAACAAAAAATTTTATACGGAATTGTTTTAAGACTTCCCAGATTACCACACGGAATGCTAAATCTCTAACCTCTACGCAGTAAATTTACCATTTTCCACAGAAAACCTTAACTACATTATAAACTTTCAGGTAACATTACGCGAGTAACTATTTGTAGACTAAAAATTGCAAGCAAACTCAGAGCATGCACAGCTAATTTTCGAAAGCCAATTTTCAGAATCTACTTCCTTGTTACAAAAATGTCTTAGTTATAAACACCGATTTAAGATTCCAATACAAAGCTAAGTATCGAATCTCTCACATTACATTGTTGATACGAATTCGGATGTATTTTAAAACTTTCTTACTAGACAAATCGGCGGAAATTTTATTCTGGCCACAAAACCTGCCACTAATTTATGTAGAATTAAATCTTGCTAAGAGCAAGTTATAAACATACGGAAATTAACAGAAATATTCTGAAAAAATCACTAGCTGGGAATTCTATAATATTAGCTCATTTCTGTCAAATTACTAAAGTACAGGGCACAATCTTACCGCGAGTCAGCAGGATGCACAATCCGTAGATTAACAGTTTACAACGCAATCAAGAGTTTAACTTAATGTTAAAAAAAGCTATTTCAGGGAATATAAGCGTACTAAGAAATAAACAGAACTTACGTTCGCTGAATATCCTTCCTCTTGGATTGCTGCGGAGAGTCTTCATTGTATTGGTCGAAGACTTGAGGTTAAGTAACTTAGATTTTGATTGAAGAGCACCTCAGGTTTCGGTGGATGGAAGACCTGAAAAAAAACTATAAACTTATTAGCTTCCAAAAAAAATATTAACATTAGACAAAAATATGTTATAGTAGACTTCAGTGAAATTCAAAATTAATATATTTTGTTAACAAGAGAATCACTCAGGTGTACTCAATATTTCCTTGGAATAAAATACTCGCAGCCCCCGAGAGATCCAAGCAGCATGACAGTTCAGTCGTGAATGTGCAGATCTTCGCCAAGCTTCAAGTTTTATTCCCTTACGTCCCCTCCACCACTTCACTTTTACACTTATGCCCCCCAGTCCACGAAGGAAATTTAAGAATTAACTGCAGTACCACTAAATTAACATTACTATATGCAAAAATATCACTACATGAACTCACCGTAGCAGAACATTGTTCCCTCCATGCCGTAACGGTCCTAAGAAGAAATTCAGCAATACTCTAAATCTAGACTTTGATAGAGGAGTAAATCGCACCGCTGAAAATTTCTAAGTCCGATGCTTGAAGATTTACTAGCTAGTTTCCGTCGAACTTCGGAACTGTGCAGAACTTCCTCGAAAATGCTTCCTGGCTGAACTCCACTCGCTGATTGACCAAGGGAAGTCAGAAGACGGCCTTTTTAAGGCCGAAAAAGAGGGGACAAGAAGGGGGAGGGAAAAGAGGGGTCACGTGACTTCTTTGTCCCCCTTCCCTAAATTTCCCCTCCTCGAGAGTTACTCTCCCAATGGTACAGGCGACCTCCTCCCCTCTGCTTGAATCTTAAATGAAGTCACTAAATTGAATGACTAAATAGCCCACACATTAGTTTTCAGGACTCCTTTGATTTCTGTATTCGCGGTCATTTTGGTGGAATTTCTATCCTTTTTTGTACTCGAGACGCACTTAGTCCCGATGTCGCGGTATCTTCGAAGAGGAAGGGGGAAAGGTTTCCGAAGAAAAAGGTTTTCAGTTTTCATCAACTTCTTTTGCTTGCGAAAATCTTTAAAGAGTGAATCTTTAAAAAATAAGTCAAGGTGATAAAATAGGAATTGGCATACGTGTTCAATCTTTCGGTATGTTCATATGCCCTTTCTTGCGTTTCTTGGTGATCCTAACAATTTCCTCAGGCGTCACTTAAACACTTCAGTCGAAATAATCCGTGGATCCATATTCGGAAGGATTATTCGGAAGATCCGACTAAAAACGTAAGGCTAACTGAATTCCAAATGCTTTGACGGGATATCAGTATACATCAATTTCCTTACAAATTGCGAAGTCAAAATGGGAGTTTCGTTCGAAATTTCCCATTAATTGGCTGAAAAAATTGTGATGAAGTTTATTCCTTTTTTACCAGTCTATCAGAATTAGTTAAATTATTGAGAGAGGAATAAAATCAACCTCAACACGTTTTCATTCCTCTCTTATCATGAAGAGATACCACAAAGTTGAGGCCGAAACAGTGGATTTGGTTAAATTCTTTTCGTCTCGTCACAAATAAGAGAAAACTTAGAGAGCTTCGCACCTCTCTTTAACCGATGTGGAAGATGTTCCGTACAGATTATTCTTAATCGATTGAAATAACTGAGTAAATTCGTTTGAGTCCAAAGTTCAAAAATGTTCAACTGCAATAGCATGTATAGGATGGGGGTCATAAGTTACCAGTCAAATTTCGGCACACGTCAGGAAGTAGACGACGTCAAGACTATTGCTTCTCCTAGCTCTTACGCATGTCAAGGAATTGCCTCTAATTTAGCTATTTAGAATTGATTTACCCATCGTATGATTAGAGGAAAGGAACTAAGTTAACGCAATATCAGTAACGTAAGGACCATTACGACTTCTATCGATGAAGTCAACTGCCTGCTTGGATCCTCATGGAATAATTGTTTCCATACTGATCAGTAAGAACTATCCAAGATAAATGCTTCACCCATACCTGAGTAGCTTTCACATCACAAAGCGACGAAAATGAATGAAAGCTACGTTTTCCTCTAATTTTTACCACAATAAAAATGAAATATATGTATCAATCATCGAGAAATGATAGCACAAACATTACTACTCCGAGGGGTATAAATTTTGTGGGCATATTTTATGTTTTCATCAGACTTCTGAAAAAGACTATTTTTATTTGAAATCGCTTTAAAAAGCGAAAACAGAATTGAATGTTTCAACATAAATCCGGAGAAATTTTCCCGTTCAACTTAGAAGAGCTGGTATTCATTGGGGGAGGGGTAGCTCTTTAGGGAAGAAGACCCTTCTCTGGGTTAGGAATTTTCCGCTTATTCCACTCGTTACATTTTGACCCTGGATTGAAGCATTTTGGTATTTAGGAGAGATGAGAACATGGTGTAGAGGACTCCAAGGCACTTGCCCAATAGGGGGACCGATGGAAGGAATACTTATGAATAACTTCTCACTCCAGTATGGAGACGAGAGTATGTAACAAATGGGAAGCCGCTATGAAACTACGCAAATCAGCAGTATAATGAACGAGATAATTGAATGCAGCATTTCAAAGTATGCTCCGACTGCTCAGATCTTTTCGCACGGATGGGATCCCAACGGAAATCGAACCCTGGATGGTTGTAAGAATTCATTATAACGCATTATCATGAAAAAGTTTAGTAGTTCTTACGATGAAATATAAGTTAAATCAGCGATTAACTTTGATCTGCGTAGGAGACTGCCTGGATGTTATTCATCGTACTCTGGTGACATTCTACGGTTTAGGCGGTGTGTAAACGTATGATAGAGAAGAGCATTATTACCTGAAACGAAGTTTATGTTGTTTGCCTCAATAAGCGCTTCTACCCACACTTTTTTCTGTGGGACTCATTTCTGTTGGCTGAGTCGATCTTTTGTCTCAATCCACGAAACGTATCGGCAAATGAACGATCAATTGAAGTAAAGCCGTCATACTGCCATAAAAACACCTTCACAGCATTCGAGGCATTGAGGTCACAGAAACTTAAAAAATTAAGAGTATTATCATACTTAAACGCTTCACTTTCATACGTATCTCCTTCCTTTGTGCTCTTGAACGATGTTTTTCCACACGGCAATCCGATTTTCTCAAAGCCTAATTTTCAAATCAAATGATAAAGTTCATTTCAAGATATGGTTAGAGCAGAATCATCACTCATTCTCCTGAAACCGTTGCCGTTATTTGCGAAATTCACATTTGAATGTGAGTTTGAGAGAAAGGAGAGTTTCATTTTCTGTAATATATGGCATTTAGGTAATTTATAAAATTCGTTGATAGGCGGAATATTTTTTTTGAAGTCCTCAACTTTCGCACGAACTGAATTTTTTTGTAGCAGTATTTTCCTGATGGCGAATCATTCATTTCCCTAGATAACTCGGATGAGTATTTCCACGTTACGACTGGAAAGATAAGGAGCAGGTAGTACCAGAGGAACGGGTTGAGGAGGCAAGGAAGTTTCCCACACCACTGTTTAAGTTACCCTCTGAAATCATGGCTGTGCTTTGCGATTTGGAAATGCCCACGTCTCACGAGCTCTGCATTAGATTTCGACCAAGAATTAGCACTTTTAACATGTCTTAGCAAACAGTACTTGGTGGACGGGGTTCACCAGGCGGGCACCAAACTTTTTGTTTTGTGGAAGCGAACAGTTCTTCATGAACGGATTTCACCAGGTAGAAGACTGCCTTCGCCGCAACACCACGTTACGTAGCATTTACGCAATTATTTTTATCTAAATGAATTATTTCGCGAATGTTTCTTTCGGATCTCACTAAGCTTTTACGTAGCGTAAAAAAGCAGCAGGACTTGATCCTGCAAAGTATACAAACCTTTCCTTAATCCCAGCTTCATTTTTTCGAATTTATCGGTGATAACTTGTTTAAAATATTAAACGTTACTTATCTATACTTATTAAAAACTACTAAGGAATTCATTAATACCATCCTATTCCCCTTAGCAAGTAAAATATGTAACTCGAATTTCGTTAAGGAAGAAAAATATTTTTGAGTCTGCTCCTCCTCCAAGTCTAAACGCCTTCCACGAAGGCAAAGATAGTAGTAGTATTGTTGAAAGTGCTCGAGATTAGGTCATTTCGCACTAAGGCTCCCACCGGGAATCGAACCCGGTACCGCTTTCATTGAAGTCGAACGCGTTGCCCACTTGGCTATCCAGGATCCCCGAAGGCAAAGATAATGTTAGAATGAAGAACCGCATGTCTACGAGTGACAAATATTTTTCTTGATTAAAACGAGATTACATGCATAGCATGAAAAATATGTCAGCATATTTCAATGGCTAAAAATTTATTTCTAATTATTTTGCTGCTTTTAATTTTCCACTATGTATTAAATTTTGTATTGCGATAACTGCCGCAAAGTATGTCTGGATCAGGGAGACAATGGACATAAGATACGATAGCAGTATGCAAAATTAGAATTTAAAAAAACACAGAATGGAAATCTTTTGATCTCTTAAGAAGATAAAAATTTCAACTATGAAAGCAGGATTTACTCAGAAATCAATATTTGCTAATTTAGAGGGTTTATCACAAAGTTTAAAAAGGTTTTGACATGCTTTCCCAATTGCGTGGACTTATGATAACTAACCTCAAAATTTTGTAAGGGAATAATTACGCTGTATGTTATATCTTGTGAAGACCTTTTTTACTTTACAGCTTTTTTCCTGGTTCCAAAGCGATGACTGATGATACTATGAACAATCAAAGAAAGTATTTAATTCTAATTTTAGGTACGTATCTGGTAAAATCGATTTCAATTTATTTATCTCAGAGTTAAATGTCAGCATACTCAAATTTTTAACGTAAACAGCATTATTATCTTGAATTGAATTATGCATCGAATCCTCACAAATTTTCGTTAGCAACATTTTCTTTCTTTTAACTTACAGTATATTACGGTCCACCGGAACTGTTTCGTAACTGTTGGGAGGCTTAATACTTAAAAGATTAGGAATACCTTATTCTCGTAAGATTGGTATTTCTGCTTCCGATAGCTTTATTTCATATACATTCATTAATTACATTTAACTCCTCAAAACTTCACAAAAGACTGAACTAGTTAAGAAATTTTTATCCTTAAACATCCTTCCATAGCACATTAGTTATGTGATCTGAACAATAGTCGACACTGACGGATCATTATACAAATGCTTTCCTGGCCACCGTAAGCAACTCTTTATCTTTCACTCATCGCGATGATATATTATTGTATGTACATTCCACCTGTTATATTTGCTGGAAGTGGAAGGTTCGAATGGATTGGACAAAAAACCCGAATGATAGACTCGAATTAGCAGGCTTTAGATTTGTTAGCCTTCGAGGAAGGGCACGTTTTCTCATCCCTCTTTCCTAACTCAAGGGCTTGAGAGAGACGATAGTGACCGAAATTTCGGTAGTTAAGGTCGTTAAAGAGTCTTCCGTCAATTACTCCCTCGATCCTTGCAACCAAAAAGTTCCTCGTTACGCAAAATACCTTACGGCTGGATTCACTTCCATCGAGTCGAATTGTGTCTCATCCAAGCCATGGCTAAGTATACTCTTTTGACAGCGCATTATGTGGAAACTTTTTATCATTAAAATCATGCGGCTAAAGGAACTTCTGTTCTCCCTCTTTTTCCGCATATCCACAAAGAAGCTCTCCAAGTGTAAATCTCAAACTAATATTGCGGAATATTAACGGAACCTTTTTCTATCAACATGCTTAAGTTAACATCGGTTATATGCATCACGTGTATCTAATTTCCAATTATAAACTCACTTTTTAATGATAAGGAAAAGTCTTTCATTATCATACTTCTCATAGAAATGTTCCGAAATGTTCTTAACTTAATTTCTCGCGATCAGTCTCCTTAGCCATCTTATGCATAATCTCGCAGATTATTAAGCGATTTTTGAATTCCGATGGAACGAAAAGAAATTCGAATGGAGGCAAAGAAATAAAATGAGGTTAGAAGCCATCATTCCGTAGTTCGCTGATGTAAGTCATTGTTGATCGAGTCCTTTGACGGTCAGAACTATCCCTTCTTTGCGAAGCCAATATAATTTAAATAAGTGTCAGGTTCGCAAGGAAATCTTTTCGTTCGTTTACCACGGCGGAAAAAAAACGATCGCTGTTTTCACTATGGGTTCTCATTGGGAAGGTTTGCTTGCCTGTTATTTAAAGGCTTTCTGTCGTGTCTTAAGTCTACATTTGCTTTAAACCCTATGTCGCCCAGCTGAGTTTGGCCCCTCCATCGTCCACCAGCGCCGCAACCCATCGGCGACCTCAGCCCGATCGCTTGGACCCTCGCAGTCGCCGCGACCGTGCCCATCGGTCACCATTGCGCCTGAAATAAAGCTGTTGTTTATCCAAATGTCTCTCTTTTCGTGAAATCCTTCCTATCACTACGACAGCCGAATACATGGGAAACTTTGTAAAGGAACAGAGTCATAGAAAAAAATAGCCTCTCTCAAGAAATGTCAGTGTTTTTACTAAGTCTTCCAAAATCTCCCTCTGAGGAATCCGGACCGGAATATGACTTCCTCAAGAAATTGATTCTTCTACTCGAGATGGTATAATTGATATTATTATATAATTTTAAAGTTGTTTCTAATTTTGTCAAAACAATTAGCGTTACCTCTGCGCCTAGGGTTACTTAATGTGAAAAGATAGATGAGGGAGAGAGTGTCAGGGGTGGTGTCTGAACCTTTTCAGCCGTTGCTCGCTCCTCGAAAATATGATAGCAGATTTCTGATTCACAGAAGAACTTGCAGTTCGATAATGGCAGTGATTTCTCAGAGAGGACCGTCGATTATTCGGCTACATATTACAGACATTTTATTTCTATAAATACTTATATTATTTACTTCTTAAGTAAATTTCACTTTAAACTGTAACTTGCGTTACTACATTTTATGAATTTTCTACAGTAAAATCGCTCTTTTATTTGACAGGAAAAATATGAGAATAAAAGGATTGCATGTTTCATGTGCGTTTTTAGTATTTATACGAGTGAATAAAATGATCTTTGCATCATTTTTGCCTTGTATAAGTTTACGTTAAGCTCAGACTGAACGGTCATTTGAGAGCCAACTGAGCCAGCGCTTCATCGACGCTACTAAGAGGATAAATCAAAGTTCTTTTTAGACATTTCCCTCACCGAAAACTTAATTGACCTCACTAAGAACTAACTGACCCTCACCAAAATGTTTGGAAAAATGGCCGATACCCTTCCCCCTTAATAATCTCTACAACAGTTTTTACGTTGCCTCTTTAATTTATCGCGAATGAAACTCATATTCTCATTACATAAGATGTAAACATTCTTAAATTTGACAATTCTTAATTTGACTTGTCTCTCGAATCCGTGAGTAGATTCAGGAGATGGCTATGGAGGAGACAGATTACGAAATATTTATTGAGACAATCGCGGAATTAGCTTATAATTATAAAAGATAGCTGGAAATTGAACTGTAAATCATGTATCCAATGAATCCAATTACGGAAAACAATGGAACGTCCGCTGTAATTGGACAAAATGACCTTTCTTTGCGAAATTTACTTCCCTCTTCTTCAGAGGCACTACGTTGACGCCACAAAAAAAGGCCATTCTTTAACCTTCCCTCCCCAAAGGTTATGTCGGCTCTGCTAGGAAGGAACGCTTCTGACCCAACATAAATTACTTATGCTCAATGACCTACGAAAGAATGCCTTTTATCCTAATTTTATTACTTTGCATTTTCGCGAGTGAAATGTTTTTTTATTTCATCGGATAAAAAACGGCTGTTCACTTTCTACCCCAGGAGTTGATTCAGACAATGCCTTAAGATATCGGTCGCAAGAAATTCTTTATCAAGAGCGAGGAATATTTGTGATACTTGCGTGAAAATGTAAGACTAATCCTTGTAATTAGGAAGTGATATTTTAATTGAAAAGTTGCATAAATGAGATGAGTATAATTGGTGTTAATTTAAGTTATACTATACGTTGAAAGAAGAATGTTTCGTTTACTATCCGTAATTGATGCTTGAGTATAAAAACCATACCAAAACCGAAAATTATTTCTAAGTGAGGCTAGTCAGGACTTTGGATCCAAGAGTCCATACCGACGAACGAACTATGAATTTTTCAGCGGAGGGTGAAAAGTGATTTGAGATGCGCAACGCTGAGATATAATAATTACCCATCTAAGAAATGGTCAACTTCGAGGAAGAGAAAGTTTAATAAGTTTTCTTCCTTTTGTTTCTCAACCAGCAGCGCCGATATTATCTCCGACAATATCGTCCAGCATAATATTATTTCAGTAGGATCTTGAAACTTGATACAAATGCAAAGTGCTCTTTGATTTTGTTTAAGTAAAAGAAATCCTTTGTGATTTTATGGTAACCTAAACTCTCTCTGACAAAATCCAAGAACTTATATAATCATTGTGAGAGGCTGAAACGAAAACGGAGAATTCCTTACCCGGATTCCGATTTTAAGTCAACGGCACCATCTACAGCTTAAACTCGTTTTGAAATAAACTCTACTACCACATCATTATCTAATGTATGGCAATATGAAATATTGCCATAGATTAGATTACATAAATATATATGCTTTACCCAAAGAGACTACGAAAGCAATTTTTACGTCTTATTCATTTTCATAAGAATAACATGATTAAATACTCGCAGAATAACTTCCCTTTCATCGGAATATAACCAAACTTTCTGAAAGGAAATCCATTCTGGCATTTAAATAATAAATTTAAGACATTTCATTGCTATAAATGTTGTATTTCATTTTATGGCCATTTTTCTGCTAAATCTCCTTGTCATATGACTGTAAAAATATAAGAATACAAGGAATTCGTGAATAAAGCGATCTTTGTATCTTTCTTGTGACATGTTCACGGTAAACTCAGAACGAACGATGAGCTGAGAGTCAACTGTTCCAACATTTCATTGGTGCCACCAAGAGGATCCGTCCCGTCCCAAAATCCGTCTTCTTCATCAGTCCCTTTTTCTTTTTGGGAGACTGCTTCAATCACCAAAATGAGAGGAAAATTGACGAATACTATCGATTCACGATCACAGTTTTTATCCTCATGTGATGTCTTCGAATTATCGCGAAAGAAAAATTTTCTCACCACATCCTATAAGAAAAAAAATTGAATTTGACTGACTGCTGACTTAACTTAAGGGAAAGAATCGTGGGAAAATTAACCTTTCTTGATGGATCTTGAAGTTACTATTTTCGTTCCGCTCTTATTCCTTCCGCTTCTCCGAGAATCAAACACTTTTTAAATAAAATCATACCGTGAAATCGTGAAACGTAACCATAGCAGCATGATCATACGCAGGACATTATAAAAACATAGATATTTATTCATTAAGACAATCATCATTTGTATATAAATCCATAATATCATCTCGGATTAACAAACAAACTCCTGGCGGAGACAATTTTCGATAACCTGAACGGATTGGCGAGAAAATCGAGATTTTGAAAAATAATAAGTTAAAAGCGCGTACGTTTCTGGAAATTTCGTGTCAAATATATCTGTGATTTGTATTAAAAGAAGGTTTTTTCCGACGTGTCGTATAAGTATTGTCTTGCATCCACAATCCATGCTAGATCGATTCCTCATAAGTACTACAATTGGAGGGAATAAACTGACAGGGTACACACGCCCCTCACACTAGTGACGTTTATACAACTGTTACATGGGATTAATGGTAAAATAATTGCAAATTATGCGCTTTCAAACGCGTAAAACTTCGCTATGGCATTATATAATTCGACTCGAAGTGAAATGTACCCAACCAAACGTAACAACTCGTCGTTGAGTCAGACTGACCACATGTATCCAACCATAAGGAATTTTTGGTAACGAAGAACGTGTTTGGTTGCCACGCAGTCAGAAGGAGGAATTGACGGAATACTTTTTGAACGAGGTCGATACCGAACTTCAGGGATGCCCATTCTCTCTATCGCACTTGGGTTAGGAAAGAGGGATGGAGAACGGAGCTCCAGATCCAAGGATAATGAACCCGTCTTGCTATTCCGAGATCCGCAGCCGATTTTCTTACCAATCCGTAATCTACTCGAAAATTACATCCTTGAGAAAATCTATAAAACAAGCGTCTTTTCATATATTTTGCAATGAAAACTTTAAAAAGAAAGCAGTGGCGGAATAAGAACCCTGATTCGACCTGTCACCTCATATAAATGAAAAACGACGGAAGATCAACTGCCGCGGATGAGGATCGAACCAAAGACGCCGGTGTGGAAGGCAAGCACCTTAATCGCCACCACATAGTGTCGTAGAGGAATTTAAGTAGTAGTACTATTGTTATGTGCTTAGACAATTAAGGTAATTTCGCACGTGGGGCCCGCACCGGGAATCGAACTCGGGACCGCTTTCACTGAAGTCGAACGCGTTGTCCCCTTGACTGTCTGGAAGCCGAGAGGCGTTCAAATATCTTTATTGAATGTTCAGCATCTTTTTTTCACGACTTCCTCAATTACCTTGACTTCTTTTGGATTCATGATCAAAAGGCTTTTTCTCGGTATAATCATTACCTTATTAATAAATTACTTGAATTCAATCATATATTATACACATGTACATTCATATAGGATATGGCAAGAGAAGAATTATTCTTCCGAAAAAATAGTCGTTTCAGAAATTAAAATCGAGGGTTAGTTTAAAAGAAAAGCGTCATTGATCAGAAATATTTGGAAAAAATTTCATTATTTACAAACTTTATCGATAGGTTAGCAATGTGTATTTCTGACTAGACATGAAATCCGTTTGTTAAATAGTGATTTTCAACTATTTAAAGAGCAGGTAGAAACTGGGAGAAGGTGTGAGAAGGCAGGGAAGCCGTACCGTCCTTCAGACTGCCCTCCAAAATCGTGGCTATGATTCGGAAGTTTGAAAAGTCCACGGCTCTCATGATCCGCATTAGATATTCACCAAGAATTTGCAATTTTGACTTATAGGAGCGAACATAGTGGACGCGGTCCGCGGTAACCCTTGACAAGGTATTCCTCGAGGAGTTAAAGAATAACTTATGAGAATTCCTGTATTCTTCATCCTCCCGAAAGAGGATAAGACAAATGGCAGAAGTCTTTCCAGACCCTTCCATGTTACATACATGTCAAATTGCCCCCCATGCGGTAAGCTTCCATCGTAACAAAACGATGCCTTACGCAGCCCATCACGCTTATTGATATTGACCAAAGATGTCACATTATCCTCAGCTGGTTAATTGATCAACGTGAAACCATGTTATCCAACGTTAAAACTAGATTCCATGTAGTTTCATCTATCCTTATTCGAACTTAATTGATTATAATTTTGTACGAATATTTCTTTTGCCGTCAATTGTCGAATTTTTTTCCTTACTTTAACTCAAAAATCGGCGGAAAAAGGCGTCCTACATTTGTTTACGTAAAATGAACAGAGGTCCATTTTTGAGCGCAAAAGCTATAACGAATCTAAAGATCAGGAACCATACTAAAATACTGCATAATCGGATTTTCCACCGGTTTCCTCCAAAACTTCTAAATCGCAACAAACTTTTCCCGATAACTCTGAGGATAACGAAATAACAAAATTCAATATTTTCTGAATAAGTATGCGAAATCTCAATTTCCTCAGTCTAAACAACCATTTTTGGTCTCTTGGTCAGTTATTTTCGAATCTAATCCACTGTACGCTGATTGGAATTATCCAACGGTTAGTTTGCTCGCAAACAACTGATTTTTGGAGCTTTTCTCAAACTCGGATGTCTTACCACAGCCGTGATCATTTCCTTATATATTTTACCTGTGATCTCAATATCTAAGAGGTCTCCAAGCAATGTTCAAGACACTTTTGCAGCTGTCTTTGTCCTATTTTACTCATGCTGTCTTAAGGTACTCTATTCTTTGAATAACCTTTCAATAATATCTATTGCAATTCCATGACTAAGAAATATCTATTTTGAATGGGAAATTTGGAAAGACCATAAAGCATTCGCTTTAGCAATATCATAAGGCAGGGAAGAAGAGCCTTCATTGGGAAGTGTGCCATGTATGATAAATATTAAGGACTTGAGTGCTAAAAAAGTACCAAACTATTGAGAGAGTTGCTGATATTACCTATTTTAGTAATTTAAAGATAATATTAAGATGTTGTGTTTGATGCGATTACAAATTCATTATCTTTACGAGTGAATGAAATCCATATCATTCTATGGCTTAGTTTCGAAAGTAAGGAATGCAAAACAATGGCAAGAGGTCTCTGTGAAATATCTGCTTTCAAATTTTCGAATGTCCGCTTAGAACACCCCTCACACAAGTTCGTCATGCCTGGCTTATCCTCGCTTGAATTCCCTGCTGCTAGCACGTACGGAATTTCCTCTCACCAAATATCCTCTTTGAGAGAAAAACACATAATGACGTAATCTATCCAAATAAACAATGTAAAATCAATATACCACCCTTACTCTTAATACGGGATAGAACGATATCCTATTAATGAGCCAAAGAATAAAAGAATGTTTAGATTTAAAACAGCTCATTGATAAACAACACTGAAATTCATCCTAATTTAGTAAAAAAATTAATCTGTGCTATTATTTCACTCAATAAATATTGCCATAAATTGAACACCATGTGAATACTAGAATCCAGATTTATGGGATATTATAAAGATACGGTTTGGCTTTTAATGAATGAATGAATAATAAATTTATTTCACACACAAGATTACAAATCCAAAAAAAATAAACAAATATAAGTGAAATTAGGCATCCCTGAAGAACCTTTTATAGGGATTGCCAACACTTTAAACATAGAACGTATTCGGTAGCAAAATACACTATAATTTGGAAAATACAGAAACAAAAGAAAAATTACAAACTAAATATAGTGAGAAAAGGCATTGTAAATCAATTATTTTAGAAGATCTTCCAAATCTTTTTGTAGAAAAAGCCAATTTTTCAATTTGCGAATGAAAACTTTTTCATTTGCAGAGGACGAAATGTCCTTTGGTATCGTGGAGAACAACTTAGGAGCTAAGAAAGAATAACATTGTTTATAGAGCTGGACATTAGGTTTGGTTATATCAAAACAAAAATTCCTTCTTAGATTATAAGAATAAAAACAGGGCTTATTGATATGTCCACCACGATTAAAAAACACTCTTAGCACCTTAAATACAAAAAGATATCTTAATGGCAATATATTTAGGTTAACATAAAGTGGAAAAGATGACTCCATCCTCGTTGCTCGCATCATTATTCTAATTACTTTATTCTGTGAAACTTGCAAGCAACGAATATTAGAATGGTAGGCACCACCCCAACATACGATAC
>KZ308359.1:2669270-2709992 GCA_000376725.2 Ladona fulva | reverse complement strand
TAATATAATTCAGTCGACTAGTCTAAAACCTAACGAAAAAGACCTTCTATTATTAATTTTCTTATGAATAAAACAATTCATCTCGACAGATAACTTCGTCTCAGTGGAATCATATTTCAATGATGGCAGTGATTTTTTATAGGGGAAAATGAGGTTTTCAAAGAATAAATTAGAGACAATTTATTGCTATAAATACATTACCCTATTCTATGATTTTTCTACGGCAAAATCTCTCTTTCATTTGACAGTAAAAATATAAGAATAAAAGGGTTGTATGTTTGTTGTGGGTTTTTAGTATTTATACGAGTGAATAAAATGATCTTTGTATCATTTTTGCCTTGTATAAGTTTACGTTAAGCTCAGACTGAACGATCAGCTGAGAGCCAACTGAGGCAGCACTTCATTATTCCTACTAAGAGGATAAAGCCTTAGACATTTCCCTCCCCGAAAACTTCATTGACCTCACTAAGAACTTAATGACCCTCACCAAAATATGTAGAAAAATGACCCATAACCTTCCCCCAGGTAATTATCCCGACAACATTTATTACGTTGCGTTTTTGTCTTATCGCAAATGAAACTCACATTCTCATTACATAAGATGAATAAAATCTCTAATTTGTCAGACTGAGTGACTTACCACTTAAATCCGAGAGTAGATTCAAGAGATGGCTATGGAGGAGACAGATCACGAAATATTTGAAACGATCGCGGAATTTGCTTATAATTATGAAATATTCCTAGAAATGTATTTGGAAATCACGTATCCAATGGAATATTATGGGAACCAATGAAGCCTCAGTTTTAAGTGGATGAAAAGACTTTCTGGCGAAACTAAAACATATCTACTTCTCTCTTCCTCTGAGATACTGCGTTGACGCCACTAAAAAGGCCGTTCTTTAACCTTCCCTTCTGTAAGGTTACTTGAGCTTCCCTAGGAAGAAATGCAGTATGAGGAGTATGGGTAGAAAATTACTTACAGTAGCGAACTGTGGCAGCAAGTTTCTTTGTCCTAATCGTATTTCTCAGACTAACTTCAAATTAAATGCCTTTTCATTCCATCTAATGTCAAAAAATCATTATTGGAGACTTCTTCGTCCGAGAGGTGATTCAGACGGTGACTAATGAGGCCGATTGAGGGAAATTCATTCGCATGATCACGGAATATTTGTGAGACTATCGTGATTATGAATGACTGATAATGGAAATGGATTATAGTCATCGTCATTACAAAGGGAGATTATGATTGAAATTTAGATACATGAGATTCATACAATCATTGTTAAATTAAGTTGTGGTATCGTTCGTTCGTATCGTTTATTCTCCGTAATTGTTGTTTGAATATAAAAACCATACACTTCCGTCTACTGGTCAATTAGAGGGAAATTGAGAGAAGAGAACGAGTGAAAGTAAATATTTCTTGCACAATCTTGAATTTCTGTTTTCGTTTGGCTCCAACTCGACTTCCCACTCTCTTAGTTGGTTTCTTTCATTCGCAACAAAAACATGTTTTAAAAACTGTCGAATTGGTACATTAATTGCACTTATACTCGTAAAAATTCAGCCGTGGGTTCATTCGACAGAAAGGAAAATTTTACGGGGAGAAACACAAGTTAGTAGACAACATAGAGAACTCCCTCCCCCGGTTGGACTACTCGAAGCTTCTTCAAGTGAGGTGCAATCACAATTGATGATTCTTCGAGACTAACGAGAGGGATTAAACATTTCAGGGAACCTGAAGGACATTTTAAATAATGAGAAGATCTCTATTAAGAAAATCAGCAAGTTTACAAAAGAAACTAAATTTTAAAATAAAATCTTTCCAACTTTCCAGAGAAACTTTCCGAAGAAAGCCCTAATTGCTGTAGCAATTGTAAACAACTTTTAACAAATAATATATATCTAAATAAGTTAGAATCTGCTCATGAATCACAATTTCCGTTAGCAGCGCAAATAAACTTCTATGGACGCACCCACAAACCCTAAAACTACTACTAATATTCTTTTCCTTCCCAGAAAATACGAAAATCATTTCAAATCATTAGGAACGAAGAATATTTTTATTCGCCATTCTCATTTACACCAATTTCCTTAGACGGTACAGTAGTTCGATTTTTCAACCAAATTAAAAGTCCTCATTCTGCACCCAAATACAATTTTTTTCTTATTTTGGGATCAAAGGTTGTCTCAAATTCGAAAATTTCCTCCGTGAGGACAAACAAAACTTAATATCATAGTAAAGAACGAAACTTTTTCACAACTTCTACAGCTTTCATAATTTAAAATTTAAAAATATTTCTCTGAGAGATTTCACTGCCGTTTTGGATGGTTAGGAAAGAAGTTTAGGAATTTCCAAACCCTCGACTTCTGTTGAGGAATGGTTACGTGAATAAAAGCTTGCGATAACGAAGAAAAGTTTGGGATAGTGTGATATTGGGTAGAGCGTGTAACATAATATCTCTCACCCTTATATCCATTTCTTGTGGTTTTAAACGTAAACTAACAAGTTTGAATCGACAGAATCTACATTATACATTTTCATCACATGCGATTCGGTGGTTTGGTTGATCTGTTTTTCATTTGGACAAAACTATTAGTGTTACTTATGCTTTTCGGAATCCTTACTTCAAAAGATGAATGTGAGAGGAAAAAGAGGGTGTTTTATACTTTAAGCTAGTTCTGGCTCCCTCGAAAACAAGATCACAGATATGCGATTTACAAAGACGAAAATATACATAACAGTATTGGAGTAATGTATGGGTAGACACCAAGTACAGTGAGACAACGCCCCTGTTGTAATGTAACGCGTGACAATAAATTGATCATAAAATACTCAAGGGAGATGTAATTTCGAGGTGAGAAATGCCTTGAGTCTAATAATGATTTTCCCTAAGCTTCATTACTTAAGGATTTTTATTCATCTCCGGGTAATTCTCCAGCTAAATAAGGGTAAATCCTTTCCGGGATTCCAATTTTAATTGTCGTGAATTAGTGAGAAAAAGTATAAAAGTGTTAAATCTATTAAACTTTTCTCGAGTTGTTCAGACCAGGAGGAAGGAAACAAAACTACCAATGACCGCATTCCTCGGATACACTCAGCGGACTCAGCTCGGCCGATGTCCACAGTCACAGCCTCTATCTCAGTCAGATGCTCCCCAATGCTGTGAGTGCGTTCCATTACTTCCCAATACTCATCCGTCTCCCACTTAATATTGTCGAAATACAAATAATTATCGCGCATTCCCCTTCCTAATTCTAAGACTGGGCACACTTTTCTTGTTTTCTACCTGGGGAAGTTCAACGAGATGCAAACGAAACTTCTGCGAAATAATATTTTCGGAAACAATGATCGTGTATTTACTGAGCAAAGATGCGAAGTGTTGAAGACAACCTGACAACCGCGTCCACCCATCACTGTTCGCTCCCACAAGTAAAAATGTGCCATTTGTTGGTGAAATTCTAACGCGGAGCGCGTGAGCCGTGGAAATTCCCATAGCATAGCCTCGATTTTGGAAGGTAACGTAGAAATGGTTTGGGGACCTTTCTGCATCCTCAGTCCTTCCCGCAGGTAGTACCTGTTTCCTATCTTTTCAGTTGGGTCGCGAAAAACAATCCTCGGAATTATTCAGTGAAGGAATCGAATTGAATCACCCCATCAGTAAAAAAATAAAATAGAAATTAATTCCTGCCAAATTTCGGATTAATAAGCAAGTTTTCCTCGCCTATCTTCGGTTTGTAATTAATTTTGTAATATGCTATCATACTTTACTGACAAATAAAACAAGTTTGCTTGGAAACACAATGCCCTGCCAAATTATAAAATCTTTTAAAATATGAACTGCTCGCCACCCTGATGCTTCGGTTTTAACGGAGGTAAGATAATTCACCCTTGATTATAAATGAACGTAGTAATTTTCATGTATGCATATAAAAACGTATTACCCTTCTCAAATTTATGACGATCATTCTGGGATAAACTTTTCGTTCGATTCCTGCCCTCCATACTTGCGACAAAAGCTTAAACTATCAAGTAATTTCAATGAACAGGGTGGTTTTTTCAATATAAATGAGAGAGTAGGAAATCATGCTTCAATTGGGGTAAGGACTGAGGGGCGAAGGAGGCTCTCGCACAATTTTTCTTGCCGAACCTCGGAAATCGTTTTTGGTTAAAAGCCTTCGTGGTTTTTTTTCATTTATGTGACATATACTGTGAAGTCCTAAGCCGCGCACAGCGGAGGAGGGCTCGACCAAAGCATTCTGCAATAGAAAAGAACATCCGAAGGGAGGTCGTTACCTGTTAACTGGTCGTTGCTATCGTTACTTATCTTATATTCTTACATGTGGGTCATGACATACCACCATTCGACCATTTCTCAAAAGTTTTCAGAATATAGTAACCATTATCCCTATAGCAAATCTTTCAGTTCAAATGCAAGTTCTTAACTAAGCGGCACTTGTTGATACTTATTTACAACATGTGCTACGATAGATATCATTTGATGGACCCTTTATTCACATAGGTTAATGAAGAGTAGACCACTCTTCTAGGTAAGCTCTTAGTTCCTTTNCTATTATTCATTTTTTATGAATAAAACAATTCATCTCGACAGATAACTTCGTCTCAGTGGAATCATATTTCAATGATGGCAGTGATTTTTTATAGGGGAAAATGAGGTTTTCAAAGAATAAATTAGAGACAATTTATTGCTATAAATACATTACCCCATTCTATGATTTTTCTACGGCAAAATCTCTCTTTCATTTGACAGTAAAAATATAAGAATAAAAGGGTTGTATGTTTGTTGTGGGTTTTTAGTATTTATACGAGTGAATAAAATGATCTTTGTATCATTTTTGCCTTGTATAAGTTTACGTTAAGCTCAGACTGAACGATCAGCTGAGAGCCAACTGAGGCAGCACTTCATTATTCCTACTAAGAGGATAAAGCAAAGTCCTTCTTAGACATTTCCCTCCCCGAAAACTTAATTGACCTCACTAAGAACTTAATGACCCTCACCAAAATATGTAGAAAAATGACCCATAACCTTCCCCCAGGTAATTATCCCGACAACATTTATTACGTTGCGTTTTTGTCTTATCGCAAATGAAACTCACATTCTCATTACATAAGATGAATAAAATCTCTAATTTGTCAGACTGAGTGACTTACCACTTAAATCCGAGAGTAGATTCAAGAGATGGCTATGGAGGAGACAGATCACGAAATATTTGAAACGATCGCGGAATTTGCTTATAATTATGAAATATTCCTAGAAATGTATTTGGAAATCACGTATCCAATGGAATATTATGGGAACCAATGAAGCCTCAGTTTTAAGTGGATGAAAAGACTTTCTGGCGAAACTAAAACATATCTACTTCTCTCTTCCTCTGAGATACTGCGTTGACGCCACTAAAAAGGCCGTTCTTTAACCTTCCCTTCTCTAAGGTTACTTGAGCTTCCCTAGGGAGAAATGCAGTATGAGGAGTATGGGTAGAAAATTACTTACAGTAGCGAACTGTGGCAGCAAGTTTCTTTGTCCTAATCGTATTTCTCAGACTAACTTCAAATGAAATGCCTTTTCAATCCATCTAATGTCAAAAAATCATTATTGGAGACTTCTTCGTCCGAGAGGTGATTCAGACGGTGACTAATGAGGCCGATTGAGGGAAATTCATTCGCATGATCACGGAATATTTGTGAGACTATCGTGATTATGAATGACTGATAATGGAAATGGATTATAGTCATCGTCATTACAAAGGGAGATTATGATTGAAATTTAGATACATGAGATTCATACAATCATTGTTAAATTAAGTTGTGGTATCGTTCGTTCGTATCGTTTATTCTCCGTAATTGTTGTTTGAATATAAAAACCATACACTTCCGTCTACTGGTCAATTAGAGGGAAATTGAGAGAAGAGAACGAGTGAAAGTAAATATTTCTTGCACAATCTTGAATTTCTGTTTTCGTTTGACTCCAACTCGACTTCCCACTCTCTTAGTTGGTTTCTTTCATTCGCAACAAAAACATGTTTTAAAAACTGTCGAATTGGTACATTAATTGCACTTATACTCGTAAAAATTCAGCCGTGGGTTCATTCGACAGAAAGGAAAATTTTACGGGGAGAAACACAAGTTAGTAGACAACATAGAGAACTCCCTCCCCCGGTTGGACTACTCGAAGCTTCTTCAAGTGAGGTGCAATCACAATTGATGATTCTTCGAGACTAACGAGAGGGATTAAACATTTCAGGGAACCTGAATGACATTTTAAATAATGAGAAGCTCTCTATTAAGAAAATCAGCAAGTTTACAAAAGAAACTAAACTTAAAAATAAAATCTTTCCAACTTCTCAGAGAAACTTTCCAAAGAGAGCCCTAATTGCTTTAGCAATTGTAAACCAAAGCATTCTGCAAGAGAAAAGAACATCCGAAGGGAGGTCGTAACCTGTTAACTGGTCGTTGCTGTCGTTACCTATCTTATACTCTTACATGTGGGTCATGACATACCACCATTCGACCATTTCTCAAAGGTTTTCAGAATATAGTAACCATTATCCCTATAGCAAATCTTTCAGTTCAAATGCAAGTTCTTAACTAAGCGGCACTTGTTGATACTTATTTACAACATGTGCTACGATAGATATCATTTGATGGACCCTTTATTCACATAGGTTAATGAAGAGTAGACCACTCTTCTAGGTAAGCTCTTAGTTCCTTTTTATATATTTTGAAAACATAATTTGAAATAAAGTGTAGTGTGTAGGGAAAAATCACCGGATACCCACTTGCGGGAAAACATCTTCAGGTAAGCAGGGTTAAAATAATCCACGAAAACGAAGTGAAATAAAATCCTCGTAATAATCAACTTCCAGAGAACGGCTAGTAACTTATTCCAATATCAAAACAAAGTGAAATAAGAATTACAAAGAAGTCAAAATAAAAAATTACAGATAAAGAAGGGAATAAATGCATCAAAATACCATTTGTAATTAAAATATGCGAAAATAGGAGGAAAGAAAATGAACTCACCGCTAACTTAAAATAATCTGTCAATTAACAATGTACGACTGCATAAAATTCGGTGTGACATCCTTTGAAGTAATAAAATCAAAAATAATAAAGATTTTCTAAGTTCTTTCAAAGAGGGTTGATGGAGTTTTCAGCCTAACGGATACTATTAATTTTCTTAGCCAGAGGTCCTTATGTTTATCGGTTAATTCGACTTGTGAATATGACAAACACCCGCAGATAAATTGCCGGAAGGATGAGAACCGAACCGCAGACTTCAGTGTGGGAGGAGAGCGTCTTCGCCGTCACTCAATTGTGTCGTATCGGCGTTCAAATACCTTTATTCCATGTTTAGCATTTTTTCACGACCTTCTCTATTACTATGACTTATTTTATGTTTCTGATCGAATTCTCGAGTACTTCGAAGCTCCTTTCCACAATTTTTGAGAGTTTTCGTTAATTTTTACGAGAGTTTTGTAATTCCATATTCGTTAAAGCATGCACTTGGCATGGACATGAGTGTAGTAATCCCTGGGAGGGTATCTCTGCAACTATCGGGAGTGCATACGCTTTGATAAAAGTTATTTGGGATATATTCTTTCCTCTTCGCATCGCAAGTTACACTTCCGTCGCTATCCCTCAACGAGGTTATCGCTTGTATCTTACTCTATGCATCTCTAACGTAGGACCAGAAAAGCCCTAAAAGTCTCTTCTAAGCATTCCCCAAGGAATTCCTTAAAATTGTGGAGGTCGTTACGCATAGCCTGCTTGGTGTCGGATTTCGCTTTCTTGTGCTTCAATAGCAATAATGCTTTCCTTGGACTCGAATCAAACTGATCTTTTCCTACTAAGGCCTTTACTTTTCCGTGCAGTGCTCTTTGTTTGCGAAGATTCTTTCTAACCACACTATCATACCATCTAGGTTCGCAATCGTGTTTAGAGTATTTTGATGATACATAAATGTCTTTGTAATTATGCATAATCTGAAAGAAAAAGAAAGAAGAAGAAAATTGTACAAGTTTCTTCGGTAGACATTTGGGATACGCGCGACTTAAATGAATAAAAATCGGTAATCAATTTTTCGTTTAAGCCCTCGAAGTTCTCTTTGGAAAAGAGATGAATTTTACGTTTCTTTTTTATGCTTGTTTAATTTTATATCGGTGTCTATGAATACACCTTTATGGTCGCCAAGCTACTCATCATTCACAGGAAAGTTAATTAGGAAGATAACGAGTATATACTCCCTTAGTTAGACATTTTACTGTTTGGCTTAATACGTTTTTCTAAATCACATTAAGTAACGTTTTACACGAGTCGCGGACCCTTTTCTTTATGTGATTATTTTTCCAGCCGATATCTGGAAGATTAAAATCGCCCCCTATGATCGGCATTTTAATTCATCTCCAGCAAATTAAATAAGTGGTGAGTAACTTTTCCAGATAAATCAGGGTAAATCCTTTGCCGGATTCCGATTTTGTTTTAATGAAAGACGTCTGTTACTTTAATTAATACTGTTAAGTCTATTACATTTTTCTTGTCTTTTAGCGACGGGAAAATAGGAGTATAAATAGCAATGACCGCATTTTTCGAATGTCTCAACTCATCATCACTATGGTCAATGTCTCTCAGTCAGCTGACATATGCTCTCCACACCTGTGAGTGCTTTTCACTATATCCCAAAACTCATCCGTCTCTTACTTAATCAGGGCGAAATATAAGTTATTATAACTCGTATTCCTGTTCTTCCCCGTAAGACAGGGCATACTTTTTCTCGTCGCCTTCGTAGAGAAGTTCAACAAGATGCAAAATTTAACGAAATAATATTTTCGGAAACAATGACCGTGTATTTACTAAGCAAAGATGCGAAGTGTTGAAGAAAGTCGCCTGCCAACCGCGTCCACCCATCACTGTTCGCTCCCACAAGTAAAATGCGACATTTGTTAGTGAAATTCTAATGCAGAACGCGTGAGCCGTGGAAATCTCCAATTCCCGAAGCATAGCCTCGATTTTGGAAGGTAACGTAAAAATGGTTTGGGGACCTTTCTGCATCCTCAGTCCTTCCCGCAGGTAGTACCTGCTTCTTATCTTTTCAGTAAAGAACACTCATCGGAATTACTTAGGAAAGGAACTGATTTGAATCATCCCCATCTGTAAAAAAAATTAATTAATTCATGCGAAATTTCGGACTCTTAAGCGAATTGTCCTCGCCTATCTTCGATTTGTTGTAATAATGTTGTAATATGCTATCATACTTTACTGACAAATAAAACAAGTTTGCTTGGAAACGCAATGCCCTGCCAAATTATAAAATCTTTTACAATATGAACTACTCAGAAACCTAATGTTTCAGTTTTAACGTAAGGTCCTTGATTACAAATGAACGTTGCAAATTCCATATATGTACATAAAAACTCATTATGCTTCTCGAATTTATGACGATTACTCTGGGATAAATTTTTTGTTCGATACCTGCCGTCAAGCTTCAACTATCAAGAAATTTCAAGGAACTGGAAGGAATTTTCAATGTGAGAGAGTAGGAAATTATGTTTCAATTGGGGGAAGGGCTGAGGGGCCAGGAAGGTTCTCATACCATTTATCTAGCCGACCTTAGAAATCGTTTTGGGTTATAAACCTCCGTGATTTGTTCATTTGTCATTAATAAGATTTTAAATAACAGTTATTATGTTAAGGATTCTTAGAGCCGTGGAAAGCGGCCGAGGACTCGACCGAAGTATTCGGCGAGTACAGTAGAAAGAAGAGGAAAGAAAAAATCATTTCTCAAAACCACTAAGAACTGAGAAAACGTCATTTTGATAACAAGGCCTTCAGCACAAAAAATGTTCCTAATTATATGTTGTCTGCTGACTCCGGCGAATGACAAGCATTACGAAAGATTTGATTAAAATGACCCTTTATTCACAGAGGTTGATCAAGAGTAGACCTCTCTTATAAATAAGCTCTTTTAAGTGAGTAACTTTTTCACAACTTCCTCTAGTACCATGACTTCTTTTTCTTTCCTGATCGAATGTTCTTTTCTCGGTGTAATCATCCGTTTATAACTGTACAGAATTATTTGAAACCGACAAAGAACTGATGCATATAAGATACGGCATGAAGAGAGTTATAACATATTCTTCCGAAAACACTGGCGATATTTCAGGAATAACCATAGCACGAGAGTTTAAGCGAAAAGCATTTTTCATTTATCCGAAATGTTTGGAAAGACATCGAAATTACTTTAGATTATTATTATCTGCCTATATTTGAAGATGAGTAGTAGTAGTATTGTTAAAAGTGCTTCGACTGCTTTGGTCATTTCGCACGTAGAACCCCACCGGGAATCGAACCCGGGACCGCTTTCGCCGAAGTTGCCCACTTGGCTATCCGGGAGCCCATTTGAAGATGAATTTCGTTTGTTAATCAGTTACATTTCATCCACTGCGATGTATTGCATCATTTTGTTTGCTTAATCACTTGGTAATCCAAACAGTCAACAGGAAAGGTACTAGGAATAATGGGAATAGAAACAGGGAAAAGGGGTGCAGAAGCAAAGGTTTCCCTACCCTTCTTTACCCTCGAACGACGTCGGGAGTTGGAAATGTCCACGGTTCACATGCTCTGCATTAGATTCTGGACAAGAATGAGCGCGTATTGACTTCTAGAAGGAAACACCGAATGATGGACGCGATTCACTGTAACCTTCGAAAAGGTATTTCTCGAGGAGTTAAAGCACAACCATCTAATTTCATTCCTTTCATAAAATAATCATCAATTCCATTCAACAACTAATGAGAAGAATTTATATAAGAAGTATACTTCATCCTCCCGAAAAAAATACATAATATCCGACATTTTCAAAGATTCGTAATACTACATAGTATCGAGGAACAGGATGTATCAGACCCAAAGGGGGAAAAGTGAAGTGAAAAGTGGTTCGAAGGCTGTCATTTCGCACGAAGGCCCCCACCAGGAATCGCACTCGGGACCGCTTTGACTGAAGTCGAACGCGTTACCCACTTGGCTATCCGGGAGCACAGTAATATCAAAATGCATGCAAGCAGTGGAGGAGAGAGGGTGTTGAATCAGCGGTATAGCAGGAATCAGAATAAGAATATAAGAATAACATAACTTCATCATCATTCAAAAATTAAAGAGACACATTAAAGATAATAAAGTATGCTCTCTCACACAGGGCATAGTCCTCCTCGCGCATTAAACTCGCAGAGTTACATGATTTGCGAATGAAACATTGGCAAAAAAATCTTTTCAGCAAAAATAATTGCGTATTTACTTCGGTGGTGTATTGGTGAAAGGGTGCCTATCATGTGATAGGCACCCATTCACCAATACGCTCTTCCGAAAAGCACCGTTCGTACTCAGAAGCCAAAATGTGGCAATTATTTGTTAAAATCTAATGCACAGCATCTGAGCCGAGGATATTTTAAACACGCGAAGCGTAGCCACGATTCCGGAGGGAAAGATAAAGATAGATGGGGGAAGCTTCCGGGCCTCCTCAGTCCTTCCCCCGCGTGCTACCTGCTCATTATCCCTGGAAATACTCTTCCGAATTATTGAGGAAAACTAATAATATAGGTCATCGCCATCGGTGAAAATTAAAATGGAAAAAGAATAATTATCATACGAAATTCATGACACATTAGATTAAGATAATAAAAAACTTCACCTAGCTACGGATTGTATAAAATATTTTAATGTTGTCTTAATTTCTCGTCAGTGGAAATATTTATTCTAATAGGTATTCCGTGAAGGACTGCAATGTCTTCGGGAGAATGCATCGTAATTCTGCCCTGGCCATAACTTGAAATATGAAACCTTTTATTGAATTTAAAAATTCAACGTTGTAAAAAGCGACAGATTACAGTGAAGGGAATCGTCGATGAGGAATGCGAATGCAGTCATTGGTAATGGAGGAAGTGGTCAAATATTATGTTTAAAATCAAAACTCCTGCATTTTCTATTCATCGATATTAAGAATACAATGAAATTGTAATTTGATTGAATATTCCTTGCCACGACGATTTATTTGCCGATATGAGGAGGATTTCGTGGATGTGACGCCAAAGGTCGACTTAGTAAAAATGAGTACCACAGGTAAAATAGGCAGTAGAAACACATATTAGAGGACATCAGAGGAGGCCAGTAGGATTCTGAAGGGATGTTCAGCGAGAGTAAAGGAAATAGCGTACTTTTCCCTAATTCGACCTCTTCTCGAGTATTAGTGCAATTTGGGATTTTGGGATCCTCATGAAGTAGGGTTAGTCTCCGATCTTGAGATGGTTCAACGTAAAGCGGCTAGGTTTGTCAAGGGGGATTTTAGATTCGACAGTAGTGTTTCGGCTATGATAGAATCCCTCGGGTGGACTTCGCTTAGGGATAGAAGAATTGATTACTGAAGTAAGCTTTTCGAAAAGTTTATCACTATAGATCTCGTCGATGAGATAGCTGATATTATTATTTTCTAGTTAGCAACGTGCGTGAGTCCCCAGAATACTAAGAAGCGATTCAGGGAAGTGATTGCCAGGACGGATAGTTACTTCTGGTCGTTTTTCCCTCGTAGTATTAGAGAAGCTAATAGTAGTTAGGGCAAGAGAAGATTATCGGTGTTTTTACACCCCCTGCCACACGCCATTGGTGGTTTAAATGTAAATGTAAATGTAGAGCGAACCACATTAACTTCGTTTCAGTCCGTTGGACATCTTTCGCGTGCTGCCAAGGAGTTAATACGGCAAGCATAGTAATTTAGTATTACTATTGTATCTAGCTTATATCCGTAATTTCTATGTCACAGATTATTTTTACAAGAGGTCCAGAGACCTCTTGTAAAAATTATCTGTGAACTAATTATTGAAGGCATATAGGTAATTAAGTAATTATATAGAAATCATATAGTCATGAAGGCCGAAAAAATTAATTTGGCAAAAGGAGAATCACCATGCTGTTAGAAACAAAGATTTTACTCTTTCTAATGAAAACGATTTTAAGTGTTCTCTGAATTTCCGTTTTCTTCTCAGCTTGATATACTGTATCCCTAATAACACCTCAAATACTGAAAATCGATAATAACCAAATCTGTAGATTTAAGTACGCTCACGAAACCGGTCGTGAATTAAAGTCTCTGCGGAAAAGTACTAAGTTTTTTCATTCTGCAATGTCCTTCCACAAACTCACGCCTTCGAATATGAAATTACTTCTGATCGGGAGATAAATGTATTCTAGAAACGAGGTTCTTTTTTGAGATTAATGGCGCAACACTGAAGCATTCCGATTTTAGTTTTCAAGAAAGATGTAATAAATGGTGAAATTTCCTTTCGCGCCGATTCTAGCAAATGAGTTAACAAATTCATCTGAAGATGAAATTACTTCTGATCGGGATATAAATGCATTCTGAGGTTATTTTTCAAATTAATGGCGCAACACTGAAGCATTCCGATTTTAGTATTTAAATCGTGGAATTTGAATTGAGAGAGCCGAACTCTGGTCAAGGCATCGAACCGGATCCGAAACAGAAAAAAGCCATTATTTTTGCTGGAAGAAAAACTGAATTCTCACAAAAAAATTGAGATTCTTGAACGGAAACTACCAACAGAAAACTGCTTTAATTTCGTTCCAATTTTTGTTTGCCTACAACGCACACTTTACTTCAGTGTAATGGGAGAAAGGTTTACTAATTACTTCTAACTTCGACTAGCGAGTAATTATTTCTAAGTTTTATTCTAAAATTTAGTGTTTTGTAATGTAAATTATAAAACGTAGAAATAATTAAACAAAATTTCGGAAGAATATTTTCAGAATAGTCGGAACGAAAAGATACTGTTCGAACCGGTTCGACGTTGGCAAGAGGTGTGAAACCGGAACCTGACCGATTTTTTTCGTTGAACCGGAGCGAAAGCCGAAACTAAAATTAGCACGGTTCGATGCCCTGGTTGTGGCATAGGTGGCGATGTATTTCAGTTTTCCAAGAACCTCTCGGCTCCTCCTATAACAACATTCCTCTCATAGGAATTTAATATTAAACTTATTATTTGTCTCAACCGAATTCCATCAATTTGTTTACTATTTTTCTAAAATTCCTATATACTGTTTGTTCAAACAAATTTTCCTACTAGATTAGTACGAAGGGGTTCCGTGGTGCTATGACCTGGAGTCTCTGGTACGTCCGACAACCTTCCACTCGAAGAGAAAGATAAGGGTAAGAATTACTCCAGGTTTGCGCCATCGCGTTACTCAGCGTATCTTAAGCCCGAGGTTAAATTTGGCAAACAGGCTCAACCCGTAAGATGGAAAAATTCGACATCAATCCATTATGAAAGCAAGATATAGACAGGTTTTGAAACCGGGCAATCAAGCCGTATTCACCCTTTTTGGACGTCCGATACGGCCCTTTAATGGCTTCCTGAAACAATTTCCCGAGTTTAAATAAATAACGTCTTCACTTTGGGTGAAATTCAGACTTAAACGTCTCCTTTCCCATTAGTAATGTTGTTTCTCAATCATCGCGCCTAGCGAAGATAAATGAAACACATACAACTTACATTAATTTGGCGAATGAATACATTTTCTTGGTTACATTTTCGATGATAAACACTTTGAATGAAGGCGACACGCAACTCAGGATCTGCCTATGGTTTCACATCTTTTTTGTGGAATGTGGGAGTAGGTGAGCGTTTAGGAAGAAAAAAGCCGGCAGAAATTGAATATGGGTGATCAAGGAAGGGTTATTAGCGAGAATCAAAGACAATAATCAGTTATGGAGAGCAAGAATCGGTGCTCGTTGACAACGGAAAATTTTGGGACAATTTCGTGATGAATAATTTCGTTTTTGTCAAGAAGGTTGAACTACATAAAAATTTGTTGTGGCGATAGACTGCTACTACATCAAGGCCGCATTGGTTGAATTTAAATGCTCGTCGTTCGATTTTCCCATGGCCCTCCCTAACAGATTCACCACAGAGCATAAATCTAATGGAACGCTTCCGAAACAGATTCAATTTTATAGGATAACTAGGGTTCTTTTACTTTGTGACTTATTGCGAGTACCTCTCATTGGAATAAAATATATAATCTATTATCTCTATATATTATATTAATATCTCTAATCAAAGTCAATCAATTAAATATTTTGAATCTAGGAAAGAAATTATTCTCATACCTGATTAAGCTTCATTGGCGAAGCTTGGCAACACAATTTTGTCGTCATCGGCCTAGTTTACCATCCATCGAGCCAAAAGTTGATACTGGCATATGGCGCAGCTTTGCTTGTTCTCGCTAAAATACAGCTAACTCCCGATTGCCTGAGGGCAGGTTATCCAGGCATATTTTTTTACTCTACGTCGATATATTGCGCGGTCCTTATAAAAAATATCAAACATATAAGTGTTCTAATTCATGTAGGATATGCGTATGCGTGACCTTTTCTATCGAGTAGTGAGAATACAACTAAAAGTATATTATCGCTGCTAAAAAGATCCGCTATTGGGTGAAGAAAACCCCTAATGAGTCCACGAAACAATAGAAAATAACGATCTATGCGTGCAAATGATAATGAAATGTTTATTTACTTACAGTTTGCATATTATAAAATATGAAAGTGAAAGGTAAGATTATCAGAGTTTTCTGGTTATTCATTCATCCTCTCTCCGCCATCAGTCCAATAATCGAGAGTTCAATGTTTAACAATTAATTCTCCACACTCCGTAAGAAAAGGACAATCTAAAATGAGTATCTTAAAAGAGTTATGAATAAAGCTATGACGAATGATCCCGATTTAAGTGATCTCTTTCCACAAATATTATAACAATGATCAAATTCTTCAAAAGCTAGCGGTAAATTTATCATAGAGCCTTCCTACACTGTATGATTTGTTTGTGTGCGAAGACTCTCTGAGAATGGTTGTCATCATCGGTGGAGTATCATCCAAGTATGATATCACACACAGGGAAATCGGAATCTTATATCTTGCACTGAATTCTCTTATAGAAAACCGTCCAGATTCTTGTAGATTTAGGCTCCCGGNATCAATTAAATATTTTGAATCTAGGAAAGAAATTATTCTCATACCTGATTAAGCTTCTTTGGCGAAGCTTGGCAACACAATTCTGTCGTCATCGGCCTAGTTTACCATCCATCGAGTTTACCATCGAGCCAAAAGCTGATACTGGCATATGGCGCAGCTTCGCTTCTTCTCGCTAAAATACAGCTAACTCCCGATTGCCTGAGGGCAGGTTATCTAGGCATATTTTTTTACTCTACGTCGATATATTGCGCGGTCCTTATAAAATATATCAAACATATAAGTGTTCTAATTCATGTAGGATATATGTATGCGTGACCTTTTCTATCGAGTAGTGAGAATACAACTAAAAGTATATTATCGCTGCTAAAAAGATCCGCTATTGGGTGAAGAAAACCCCTAATGAGTCCACGAAACAATAGAAAATAACGATCTATGCGTGCAAATGATAATGAAATGTTTATTTACTTACAGTTTGCATATTATAAAATATGAAAGTGAAAGGTAAGATTATCAGAGTTTTCTGGTTATTCATTCATCCTCTCTCCGCCATCAGTCCAATAATCGAGAGTTCAATGTTTAACAATTAATTCTCCACACTCCGTAAGAAAAGGACAATCTAAAATGAGTATCTTAAAAGAGTTATGAATAAAGCTATGACGAATGATCCCGATTTAAGTGATCTCTTTCCACAAATATTATAACAATGATCAAATTCTTCAAAAGCTAGCGGTAAATTTATCATAGAGCCTTCCTACACTGTATGATTTGTTTGTGTGCGAAGACTCTCTGAGAATGGTTGTCATCATCGGTGGAGTATCATCCAAGTATGATATCACACACAGGGAAATCGGAATCTTATATCTTGCACTGAACTCTCTTATAGAAAACCGTCCAGATTCTTGTAGATTTAGGCTCCCGGATAGCCAAGTGGGCTGCGCCTGGAAGCGGTCCCGATTCTCGGTGGGGGCTCACATGTGCGAAATTACCATAGTTGTCAAAGCACAATTACTACTACCCTTGTAGAGTTTCATAAAGGTTCCTCATTTAATCTAATCTCATATGCAGTAGGTTCCTATTTTTACGAGAATCATACAAGACAGGTTATCATCTAAGGAATATGGTTGTCTAATGTATGGAGTCTCGCTCATCGAACCAAGGTTTTCATCTCTTTTTTCTAAGATTTTTTTATAATTTATAGTTGGCTTATTGATAGGTGAATTAATGCCATTCCGAAGTAACAAGAGCTACGTTTTAATCCAATAATTTATATTTTCTGTTCCTTTAATACCTTAAACTTTATCCTGGTGATCCAGAAATTAGGATATGTTTTTACACATAACTACAGACGATAAGATAATGACCTGATGGCCAGGAACTACATAATCTCTAGTGAATTATTCATGCTTTACAAAAGACTTCACCAAAGACACCAAAGTAACCAACTAAGGTGGTTCTTTGATGAAAATATTTTCAATCTTCAAATGAAATTTTCTCAATATTTTGATAACTAATGGTATGTTGCTCTGTGAGAGAGATAAGGTTATTTAAATTCTTTGAGGTCACACAGGTTTCAGAGTTACGCCATAATCTGATGGTGACACTGGGGCTTATCAAGTTATGAAGCATATGAAAATAGGACAAAACCAAGACGTTAACTGAAGCCTTAGTTAATTTCATCTATATTTAAGACACTTAAGTTCTTTCAGCATCACTACTCATAATTAAAAAAATTGCATTCAAATGATTTATATCTATGAAATATTTAATTCTTACATTATATTTTTTGTCTGTTTTTTCAGTAAATGGAGAAAACATTAAAGTTGACTGGGCCCATGCATTAATACTTGGACAGCCTTGGTCAAAATGGGACATATGGTAAGCCTACTCAGAGGTATACTAGCCCAACTCTTTAATGTAGCCAACTCAAAATCCCTTATTTTCCTATTTATTGACAATTTACCTTTACCCATTACTCTATACAACCTATGTGAAACTCACATCATAGAAGCGTCTTACTTTTTTATCTACCTCTTTCTTTGGATTCATGTTTCTCAGTTACATCCTTTATAGATGAAGTAAGATATTTGATTTAAATTTAATGGGTTATCAAATGTGAGAAGGATAAGTAAAACAATGAGTCAAAATCCTGCAATTCATAACTGGGTCACAAACTGGGTTTTTTGCTACACAAGGTAAATTGTTTTGGGAATAATAGAAATATTAAAAGATGCAGAGAGCAGGCATAGAATCTAAGAGAGTTTTATTGATGTATGCCTTAAAAATATATGCTATAATTATTTACATTTTTCCCTGAAACAAAAGTAAATTCACAGCCTAAAGAAATACGAAAATCTTACTTCGAGAAAGTATTACCAAAATATTATCAAACTTAGAAACATAAATTAAACTGTTGCAAGATTTTTGACTTTCTTTTATGTTGTTTCAAATTCAAGGGTACTGCCATTGAAGAAATAACAAATAACAAACTTGTGCAGAATTAAAAAGACATTGCTTTCATAAGCTGTGCAGGCAGTTCCCAACATTCAGAAAAGTAAACATTATGCATTTTATTCAAAGGAATACCACATTCCATATTTCAGCAATCACAACTATTACAAGACTTAAATCTTAAATAAAACTGTTCAAAATTTGAGTTTACAAAATGTTTTAGATCCCAGAAATTCCATTGCTAACACTATGGAGCAAATTATAAAATAAAAAACCAATGGAAATTATTTCCATGATTCCTAGCAAATAATTTAATTCATTGCTAAATGACAACTTGAGAAATCATGATCATATAGTCACATTCTATCAACAATGGTTACATAACAATTAAATTATTTAAATTAAATTAATGACTGTAATATACCAACCAGATGAAGATGTGTTGGTAACAATTTAGATATAAATAATGGTTCCATCCCTTAGAATACCCAAATAATTAGAAATAATGCACCAAGTTTTTCTGCTGTCAATTTAACACCATTCACATAAAAGCCACTTTCTTTGAGCAATGAAGACAAAACCTTTATTTCTTTAGTTTCTGTAGCATGGGAGCTGACACTTTCACCTTCCCAGGAATATTTCTAGCAATGTCTTGATCTTTTACACTTCTCAACAAGTCCCTCTCCCTTGGAGTTGTAGTCTTCTCACGCATAAACATGTTGAGAGCTGTCTTGGCAGCCTTGCCTCTCTTCCCAGTTCCAGGAGTAAGCTTAACCTTAAACCTACGGAAGTAAATATATGGTAAGTATTGGTATGGCAATGCATTTTTACTGCTATAAATGAATCATTGCTTCATGCATATTCCCAAATATACTGTTTCTGCATACACTATGATGGTGATAAAGTGGTGTAAAAGGTGTATAGTATATACATAAAGAACAATTTAATTTTTGTCGATTACAATGGTTGGAAATGCTTTCTAAAGACCCAAAGCAGCAAAACTGCATGGCTAAGTCAAGAAAGGGTACGTCATCAATTTGTATTAATAAGAAATTCATGAATAAAGAATGAACAACACCAAATATTTTTAGAAGTACCAGTGCCAGCTTTAATGGCCAAAATCCAAAATTCCTCAAGATCAGGGTTGGCCAAGATGACTGCTAAAGCCATAAACTCTATGTTACTCAGGAATCACTGATCAGCTACAAATAACTCTGACTGATAAAATTCATGAGCATCGAAGATAAAGTAATTACTATTTAATTTTTTTTATTACTATGATATCTTTGTGAATTTCTGATCAACTTCAAATCAATAAAATCAACAAGTAAAGATAATTCACAGCTAAATTAGGCACAACTGCTAGCAAGTTGACTTTGATATGAGCAGGTTTTTTTTCATCTTTATCAATGTTTATATTTATATAATACCAAACTGTTTCCAACTGTCACAATACCTCCCACTCATACCCTTCACCTTTGGGAGATTAGATGGTTAAGCCTGCTAACACTTGAATTAACAGAGCAAGTGAAAGTAATGTGGCTAGCACTCCAATTCTGCTGCATAACATCACCCAGGATATTATACTTGGTACTCATTTTTAAAGTCTGAGCCTTGTAACTCCATGAAAAATCAGCAGGTTGAGTGCCCAGGCTTTGTGTGTCTAGTGAGTGCCCAAATCACTTAGCTGTCAAGGTTGCTTCCAACTACATTTATTCTAAAAAATTTGTAATTTCAAGAACCATAGGGGAAATACTGTAACTTACAAGGAGTTTTTAAGAGTGAATTTAATAATGATTCCCTTACTTTCTTTGCATGGCAATCATAAACTAGGTAACATAGCCAAATGGATAATGAGCTTGCTATTACTGTATGCAGACTCTGGGATTAAATGCCAGTGGGAGACTTTAGTCTTCACCAGGAAAATAGAAAGCTATATCAATAAGTAAGCTGAAACAATAGGTATGGTAACACCTCGTTAAAATGAAGATATATAGTTCAAATATAATTTAATTTGAAGTCCTCTGTGGTGCCTTTGAATATATTGTTTAACTTTCTAACTTCACACACATTGTATATTTTGTTTAGTATTTGCATTCCCATTTACCTGCCAATACCCATCTACCGACCAAGAGAAAGTGTATTCGAGGATTTTTGTAGTGGTAGCATTGTTTAAAATGCTTAGACAACCAAGGTCATTCTGCACACATGGGCTTCCACTGGGAATCAAACCCAGGACTACTTCCACCGAATGCAAATGTACAGCCCATTAGGCTATCTGGGAGCCCTTACAATTTTTCTTTCCAGTCATGCTGCTCACCAGTGGCATCAACAGACATGAATGACATTCAAAAACCGAATAAAAATTTGCACTCAGACAAATCTAAATACAGGTATACCTTGCATTACAAATTTACCAAACTAAAGTAAGGTGTAATGATGCACAGAAAACTATGCAATAATATAAAATAAATTGAAGTTTCCCATCAACATCTCTCTTTAAAATCTTTTGAAGAAAGAATAGTAAATATTTCAACAGTTTTTCATCATTAAAGGAAAATGCTAGTAATTATTCAGTAGGCCCATGTTTAAAGAACTCTTTCAATGATGGACAAAATCATGTAGCAAAATTCACCACTGCAAATGCAACTAATAAGGAAGACAGACTATAAATAACTATTGAGAAGGCTAGCTCTATTACAAGGCAATTTTCATATTTGTCTAATCCGTGTCAGCAAGTATCAAAGCATGTTTTTCATTTCATACATACATATTAACTAACCTGCAATTAAATGCTGTTAAGGCTATGGTATTTTTAGTTTGGTGCATAACTGCACTCAACCAAATCAACAAATTAATAATTTCAATTACTTTTCCTTAATGAACGATAAAAACATTACTCTGCAATTATTTACTCAAATCACAAGCATGCACTGGTAATAAAATGAGGAAAATTCTTAATTTAGTAACTCCATTTAGATTTTTCGAAAGAAGACTTTTGAACCTCCAGAATTGTGAAGTGAGAAATACAACATTAAAATATTTTATAGTTCACTTTCCCAATTTCTAGAAATAAAGAAAATAAAGCAAAAGAACTTACTTATAGTTTGCTAGGGCATTGTAAGGAGCTACAGTGGGAATGGCAAACAACAGCTCATCTTCAGGAACAGGTTGTCCAGTGAGAGTAAATAGCACATCAGTTTCACCACCAGTGGGTCCTTCTTCATCATCTTCCTCTTCCTCACCTCCTTGTTCTTCCTTTGCCACCACTTTTGTATCAGGAACATCTTGATCATCACCCAAGAGGTAGCCCGTGCCAGAGAATGGAGTTAAGCTAATTTTCTTCTCATTCTTTTTGGCATTTTTCTTCTTGTTATTCCCTTGGTCTTGTTTGCCCTTCTTACCCTTTGAATCCTTTGCAGAACCTGCAGACTGTAAAACAAATTTTCCAAATTATACCATTTTTAAGAGGAATTGAGCCAATAGATTACCTACATGCAGGGTTCATAAATCCTTAAGATTCTGGAACATTTAAGAAATCATAAGATGATGTAAAGATACGAAACAAACTACATTACGTCTCTAAGAGGTTGAAAGCCTCATGAAAACTATTCTTATCTCTGTAAAGGCTCAGGAGCACATAATTTTCATAAGAAATGCACGTTAAGCATGTTTTCATGGCCTGCAGAGTTTGTTTCTTTCACAAAATTAAATTAGAAATAAGGATCCTATGGAAATGACTTAATTCTCAAAAGAAAGGAAACTGGCTGTGCATTCTTATTTTAGTTTTTAATAAATATTTGAATTGATTTTTAAAGATTTAAAAATATATTATCAAATATAAAATTACATGCTAATGGAAATAGTTTCACTTAATTTTTCATGCGTTTCCTTTCGATAACTTGCAACATTATTCTGTCCCAATGTTGAACCTATTAATTCTTTCCAAGAAATTTCCCCATTATAACTCAATAAGCAAGATGCAAGTTATAAAGTTTACAAAAGTTATGATGATTTCCATACTTTAAAAATGTCAGCGATATTATACACAGGGGAGAGTATAACAAACCTGCAATATTTCCATCCTGAGCTTCCTTTCTTCTTCATCTTGGTCCTTGTACTTTTCTTTTATCTTTTTCAACTTGCCTCTTTGCCCTCTCTTCACCTGTTGCTCATTCTTGGTTTCGTTTTCAGTGTCACTGTCAGCTTCTGCTCCTGTAAAAGTCATAAATTCAGATGCTGCAACCATTAACACAAATGCTCATTTACATGTACCGAAATCAAAGAAACAAAAAAAAATTAACAGATGAGCCATTCCAGTCATAATCAACATCTCTTCTAATCACACGTTAAACAATAAGAAATTGAAGAAGAACATTGAAAAGTTAAACAAGATCCTTGCTAGATAAACACCAGATAATTTGAAATATCAAATGATTCAGAGAAATGAGTGCCCCCATATAAGTCAGCAAATGAGTTTAGGTACCTTATAATTCAGAGCACTAGACACATCACAAAAAAGAGAAACCCAATCTGATTCAACCATCTGCAAACATATCGTACAATTTAAACCAACAAAAACAGATTTGTGAGAGTATACAGTCCATTCTTTCATTTGAAAAACTATCCTTATCATAATATTGAGAATGATGTACAACTTTTACCAGCATGAAATACTGTTTTTAACATTTTAAATCTGCTAATGTTGAAGTGCATTCAGTGTCTTTTATTTCCATCCATATAACGGTGCAATTTCATGGTGTGGTATTAAAATATTTGGAATTCATTTAGCACAAACTTGTATATTTCTTATACAAATTTCTAGTTGTTAGAATTCCAAACAAGCAAGTTTTTAATGTCTGTTTAATGCTCTAAAACACAAATTCAAGGGCAGAGTATCAACAAAAATAAGAGAGCAATAAGTCAATAGAAATTTGCTCAAGGAAAATCACTAGACATTGACATAAGTAATACATCATTAATGAGAATCTCTGTTACTGTTTGATGATTAAGTTTTATCCAAAGCAAAATATATAGTGTTCTCTTGGGACCAATGAAATTAAATCATAAGACTTTCTTGTTTTAAAGGGACCTTACATACCTTTCTTTTTGTCTCCTTTCTGTTTGTGACCCTTTGCTTGCCCTTTGTTCTTTTCCACCTCCTTCTTTTGTTGCCTCTTCTTGTTATTATCAGCTGGTTTGATCTTCACTGGTTTATTATCTCCAAGGTAAATGACAGAGTCGTCTTCCGTTGATTTTGGATTCTTTAAAATGGAAGCACTTTCAGCCACAACTGACAATCTGAAACAGATTATTGTAAAAGTAGCAAGGATTACTTTACCAGCTCTTTAAATGGGAAAGATATTCTGAAACTTTACCTACATTGTCAGTCTAAATATAATCTTAATATCATAGGCAATCAAAGTAAAATAATTAATCATTTGCATATTCAATAGAATGGAAGTTGCCACTGATGATAGCTGCTGTTTAAGGTATTCCACAAACCATAAAAGTTAGAAACTAACTCTTGGATAGTTTGTTGAGTACTATAAACAGCATCTGTGTATTCCATAGAAAGAAAGACTGGTTTAAGGAAACTTTGTTACACGGATGATTTTTCAAAAACAATATATACCTTTCACTAAATCTATGAATAATTACAATTTCTGTCCTCAATGCCAATAAAATGTTATTTTGTACAAATTTACCATAGAATGTGGATTTGTAAATCAAAATTAAACAGTAGTATTCTGAGTCTAACAGGAACAGAAAATAAATCTCTCATACAAGCAAATTTTCGTATCATAAATAAATTTCATGGAACATTCACCTTAAATACTTGAATTTTCATTTACATATTCTACAAAATCTAGCTGTTGTAAAAGATATTAACTTTTCCTTTTATAACAGGGAAATCATTAAGAATTTCATCTGATTGATCTCCTTGAGGATTTTTATGAAAGGGAATCTATTTAGTAGAAAATTTAATCAACTCACTGCCCATGTTGGTGTTCCAACTTGATCTGAGTATCAGGAAATTTCGGCATTTTATCATCTTCACTGTCATCATCAGATACATCATTTTTGTTTGCATCATCTTCAGCCTCGTCCTCTGTAGAAATAAATCTCTATTCTTAAATACAGAAATGTGAACAGTATGAAGGTCAATTTTCATAAAATGGTTCAAGTAAAATATCATAGAGTACGCCTCACAAATAAATTAACACACATATCCATAATATAAGTGGACAAGTACTTCAGAAACTCAGATTTGTCAAGAGAATCGGCCAGAAGGAGCTAAGAAATAGCCTGTAGGTGATGTTACTTTGAGTTGAGTTAGTTAAATACTTTGAGTTAGTAATCAGACACTCCCTTGATGGAATGTGGGATCCTGCCAAAACGTATGGTATTCAAGAATTAGTATTACATTTCATAAAGAATTGTTACAAAAAATCCGAGTGTGTTACTCAGATGCTACAGGATGAAGGATGAGAATCTCTAAGAGATAGAAGATTTGAAAAAAGGCTTAATTTACTGAATATATTCAGAGAAACAACATCTTTAGAAGAAGTAGCTGCATCCCCCCTTTTAGATAGGCCATTCACATACTACAAGAAAAATGAGATAAGTAGATGCCAGAACTAGTCGTTTCAAGAATTCGTTTTTTTCCGTGAATGATACACAAAAGTAATTGGTTAGGAAAGTAGAATCATAGCACATGCATCTCCTGCCACGCACCAAAAGGCAGCTAGCCATGTGCTTATGCAAATGTAAAAGTTTACAGAGATTTACAAGAAAAGTTGATTTTACTGTATGGTAGCTTAATTAGGGAAAGATTGGAGAAGCATGTGACTAAACTGAATGGACTACAATATTATAATATATTCACAAATAGAGTAAACTCAGGATTATCTGGGCAGGATTTTTTACTCTGTGTAGATATTTTATATTGTTAATTTTCAATATTCAAACACAAAAAATCGGCTGAAAATAAAAAACAAGTCGACGCGATATTTTTAGATTTTCGGAAAGCATTTGACAAGGTTCCACATGAGAAATTATTGTATAAATTACAAGTTGCAGGAATCAATTCACAGGTAATAAATTGGATAAAGGACTTTCTCACCGATAGAGAACAACGAGTCGTGTTAGATGGTGTAAGTTCCAATTCGGTTAAAGTGACCTCGGGCGTACCACAAGGAAGTGTAATAGGACCGTTACTATTTTTAGTATACATCAACGACCTTAGCAGTAACATTAATAGTAAAGTTAGGATATTTGCGGACGACACGGTCATTTACAGGGAAATAGGAAACTCAGAGGATAGATTAACCCTATCGTGCGACTTAGATAAAATTATGAAATGGTGCGATGATTGGCAATTAGAACTCAACATAGATAAATGTTCAGTAATGAACTTCTTCCCAAGGAAAAATAATGCCAACGATTATACGTACAGGCTCCAAGGTAAAACTTTATCAACAGTAGAAACGGTGAAATACCTTGGAGTAACCCTCACTAATAACTTAAGCTGGGGTACCCACATCCATAAAATATGTGGTCGAGCGCTTAGAAAACTTGGATTTGTGAAGAGAATTGTCGGTAGAAGCGATGAAAAAGTCCGTGAGAGATGTTACGTTGCGTTGGTCAGGCCTCACTTGGAATATGCGTGTAGTGTATGGGACCCTGCAGAGAAGTGTTGTATTCGGGAATTAGAAAAAGTGCAACGGAAGGCGATACGTTTTGTAAAGAATTGTTACGACAAGACAGTGAGTGTAACGCAAATGCTTCAGGACGCAGGATGGGAATCTTTAGAAAATAGAAGGCTTAGACAAAGACTAAATCTCCTTGATAAATTTAGAGAAAGCACGTTCGTAGATGATGTAGCTGACATAATGCGCCCCCCATGTTACATAGGCCGCTCAGACACTGCGAGAAAGATCAGAGAAATAGATGCTAAAACGAATCGATACAAGAATTCATTTTTTCCGCGAACGATACGCGAAAGTAATAGATTAGCGAAGAAAATTCAGTAAATTCATGGTGCTTGCACCCCCTGCCATATGCCGAAAGGCGGCTTGCAGGGTACTAATGTAGATGTAGGTGTAGAAAAAAGACAAAAGTATTTTTGCATTCAAATACTATCAGAATTTACTTCAGAAATTTTCAGAAGAACCAAATTGTCTTTAAATTTAGTTTAAGGAAAGCAGATATAAATCAATAGGACAAGTTGAGAAATTGAGTAGAAGGAAAAATGAAATAATTGACTGAACAAGATGCATTTAAAGTGACACCGGTTGAATATAATCTCAGGCAACCAGGATTCAGTCAATCAAAGTAGATCAATATGGGAATTATTTTATTTGCACTTTTTAATTCCTTTGTATTTGGTGTCTCTAAAGTTAGAAGTTATTTTGAGTATGTAGAAAGATTCAGAATTCTTTCTAGCTGACAAATAGCTTTTATATTTTTAAGTAAAAAATTAATGTTTGAATGAAAAAATAGTTATTTGCTTTCACTAAAAGGAATTTTAATGCATTAGCTGTATTAATTTCACCTACACGCAGAAAGAATCAAATTCAAGAATATGATGGAAAATCACTTATTCGTTGACAAATATCAGTGATCAATAGCAGCTAAATTAAAATTTTTTCCTTATGATGTAAATACCACAAACTGAGAAAGGGAAAAGATCATTCTGTGACACCATGCAGAAGCAATCAGCATTCCTATGGAAACTTTACCACACAGAACAGATTAAACATGTAATTTCACATCTTTAGTATCTAAGAAAACAAAGAGGCAGGATTTAATACAAATGTGGTTGTATGAGTCAGATATTATATGTGGACAATCTTTACAAACCTTTGAGAGTTGACTCATTTTGATCATTGGATTTCTTTTCAACTTCTTCATCTTCACTATCTTCTAGTTCAATTTCTTGATCTTCCTCCAACTCAGTTGAAGCTAGGGACTGACTTGCACCATCTGTACCTGAGATACTCCCTTCAACAGACTCTGTTATAGTTAATCTACTTAGTGATTCGTCATCTTCCAAACTTCTCACTTTACGTTCATCTGCATGTCTGCAAATTAAGGATAGTAATTATAGGACAAGCATTACCTTTCTGTTTCTTTATTTCTAATGATACATTCCAATGAAGAGGCCTTAACTTTGTGGTAGTCTTCCATTCTGATAAAGAATAAATGATATTCTAATTCTAATGAATTCTAATGATACAACAAAAATAGCTCAAATTCAAAATATTCCAAGTTATGTAAGCAAGTAATTTGTCAAAAACAATCAGCAAATTCATAAGATAGCTCTGACAAAATAAATTTAAGTTAGTTCTGAAATATTCACTGAACCCCAATGCTTCCACACAAGAACATCAAATAATCAAAATACTATTAGAAAGAGCATCTTTATATTATGCTTCCTTTACTTTCTGGATCAAAGAACATACACAATTACTAAAGATTTTTCTTAAAAATTACCAATAACCGTAAAGTAACGCCCAATAACAGATTATCCTGCCTTGTAATCTCTAAGCTCATAATCCAAGAACATGAAATACTCTTCCATTTTCATTGATAATATTAATCCATCAATTCTTCAGAAGTAAATTTTCAAAAATTAAAAAGTAAAAACATCGGCATTAAATCATTCACTGATGGGAAGCAAATATCTGTGTTCCTTTTTACTAAGTCAAGAGTGAAACTTAAATGTAGGCCTGATATTGAAGCTAATTAATGAATTGTAGCAGGATAGGATAGATATATGCATTTTATTTCTTTAACTAGGATAAAAATATTTTTTAATCTATTCCTTAAATTTACTATCTTCACATAGCAATGACACTGTATATATTTCACAATTTAGGTCAATAAGACACTAACATACCTGGAAACAGAACTCTCCTCCAGTTTGAATAGAAAGCTAAAGCCCATTATAAGATGACAAGGAGGAAGGTAATTCTTCTTCCCTCTAATCATAAAACTTCCCGTTGTTAGGTATTCTCCAGTTGGTGCTGTCTTGGAAACTTGATCACTATGAACCCACCAGGCACTTGTTACAACTTTAGCATCCCATGCTATGCTGTTTCAAATAAAAAATTCTCAATAAACATACCAATATATTGATATTTTGATAGCATTTCAAGGAAAAGGGTAAGACGACTTGGCACGATAAGTCATGCATCTCGGAAAATTCCCAAGGAGAAACGGACATGAAAAAAGTCTGACGGAACCGGGACACGAACCCGGGTCTCCCAATTGCCGGTCGGTTGCTCTATCCATTGAGCTATTCCACCAGAACATTTCTGTTATCCTTAAGGGGGGTTCTCCTTACACCACTTTGTATGGTCGGTGCCTCTGAGAGGCCATGGCTGTGAACGATGCCGCTGAGTCAGACGAAATCACGCGCCCATTACCTACAAAGTCTCCCAAACGGCATGGAGAAATGTTCTGGCGGGATAGCTCAATGGATAGAGCAACCGACCGGCAATTGGGAGACCCAGGTTCGCGTCCCGGTTCCGTCAGACTTTTTTCATGTCCGTTTCTCCTTGGGGATAGCATTTCAGTCATCAAAATTTTCTTTTTTTGTCAAATGTGTGATATCTTTATCAGGAATCAGATAAGGGCATGGAGTGACTGCATTGTAACATACTGGTTAATCAATTTCATAGCTATGAATGCTGAGGTCAGCACTAACAAAAAAACATTTTAATTTATTCCTCATTTATTTCCCAACACTCCCACAAACATCCATTCACTTAGAGTTAAATTGGTAGACATAAACAGTAACAATGATAACAATCACAACCATTCCCTAACCAGAAATCCTATCAGTTAGGACTTGAACCCAGGACCTAGGGACTGGAGTGCAAGTGCATTTGGGATTGGAGCTAGCTACTAACTACTGCCACCACAGCTGCCATCCTTAACATTACAACATTTTCGTACTATGCCACTATTCTAAAATGATTCAAATTTCTGGGATTTCAACTGAAATTAGTTAAAATAGTATAATGTATATTGAATTTTTCTCCAATACATAGCAATATATCAATCAAAAATTATATAAGATGGAACAGTAATCTTTTACATAAACCATATCTATATAACAAGTATTTCTGCTTTTATAAGATAGAATCAATAATATGCTAGGATAAATCAGAAACAATAAAAGAACAGCATGGAGATCATCTCCACTGCTCTATTCTTTTTCAGAGTAAAAGCTTCTTGATGTTTAGTTTCCTTACCAGATGATGGTTGGTGTAACTGTACACCAATAACATTGCTGTACTAAAAGAATAATTTGAAATATGCAAATTTGCACAATTACATTGCAAACAAAGTGAGTGAGTGTTATGTAAGTCATGAACCGAGATCAAACTGAGTAAATAAAATATTTCATATTTAAATGTTCTGTAGTTGATAGAAATTGCTTGACAAAGGACTAAACTACTCAAGGGAAGGTAGATCACCAACCTGTAAGAAACAGCCATGACTCCTGCCTCATTCAATGTCTTTGGAGGTATGGGACCTCCTTTTGGATTCTTAATTATAATACTACTAGCTCCCTGAAGATCAGCATGCACATAGATATCATTGGCTTTTAAATGTCTTTTTACCACTATTTCATTCTGTTGCTGATCCCTGCCGCCAATCACTGAAAATAAAAAAATTTTAAAATCTTCAACACTCAGCCACACCTGTTACCTAATAATTACTTTTGATAGATATAAGCAATACCTTCTTCACATTCATAATCTTTATGAAAACATTAAAACATTTAAAGGTCCACCATGGTCAGTTAGCTCGAAATATTTTTTCTTGTAGCTTTGTAAGGATTTCATTTCACGTGTGCAATATTTAACATACGATTTGCAATTCTTGCATTAATTTACGATCCCTTGTACACGTGCAGAAGTAGCGGATCTGTGAAAAGCAACCATGGCTTTTGCAAGCGAGTGAAAGAGGTGAATGTCGTACGAGCTGAGAAACGAGCGTTCCACATGTGCAGTGTTTACTGTGCGAAACTCAAGTCTTGCAGTGAAACTAAGGCCCAGTTGTCCCAATGGAAATTTCCTGAAGAACCAAGACCGAAAAAAGCACATCAAGTTCGATCGAATGTGAAGGTTCTGCTCACGGTTTTCTTTGATTTCAATGGTGTAGTGCATCATGAGTTCTTGCCACCAGGTCTAATAAGGAATATTACCTGGAAGTTCTACGCCATTTGCGTGAAGTAATCCGAAGAAAATGATCGGACCTGTGGCAAAACAATTCGGGGCAATTGCACCACGATAACGCACCAGCTCACACCTCACTGCTTGTTCGTGAATTTTTGGCAAAAACCAACACCATTATGACGCCTCAACCACCGTATTCACCGGACATGGCCCTCTGTGATATCTTCCTATTCCCAAAACTGAAGAAAACCTTGAAAGGGCTACGTTTTGGCAACATTGAGGAGATCAAGACAGAATCACTGAAGGAGCTAAATGCGTGTAACCTTTTTGACTGCCAACAATAGACTATGCTTTGAAAATGACTGCCCTTACTAATTTTCTCTAAGGACATGTGTACAAATACAAAGAAAAAATTTTGACAGTTGGAACAATTTTGACATCTCGGGAAATTTAAAAATTCCACTTCTATTTTATCACACCTTTTATAGCCACAAAATAAGACTGAAAAAACTAAGTAAAAATAAACTTTTATTCTGAAAGGCCACCATTTTGTTAATTTTAATCCAAATTAATTTCTTCTAAGCTATTCCATTCCTAAATCACCAAATTTTAAATAAGAAAATTCTTTTTGATTTATTTCGAGTAATTTTCGACCAATAAGTTTTCCACCTTGAGGTTACATTTTTTTAAGCAAAGGGTTCAGCCATTTGTAATTTTGCAATGAGAAAATTTATAACAATGAATTGAAAATGCTGAAATATAATTGAAACAATGACTAATAAATCACAAAAACAAGAAGTGAAAGAACCTTCAAAGGAATGAATAGTATATGTTTTACAATCTAGTCAAGTTTTCACATGTTGGAATATACCACTTAGCAGAAAATTGAATAAACTTGATTATGTTTAGAGATAAAATAATTTTAGATTTCTAAGCAAAAAAATACTTTCTGGAAGAACTCAGCACTTTAAAATTTAGAAATATATCTTTCATTAAAAGCGATTCAAGTCAATGTATGAATACGTTGTATAAATTATGAAAAATGCAGTATGGAGATATATTATATTATAATGCTAAAATTATACTGATTACCTCAATGAAATTTACATGAAAATTACTTGCTTTGAATTACTGGTTGTCCATTATCTACATTTAGATGGCTCAGAACAAAAAACTAGGTACATATTTCATAAATAGACATTTCAATTATACAGGGTGTTATAGGAAGAAAGAGACATATTTCAAGAGGTTGTAGTATAACAATAATGGAAATAATACTTCAATAGGGTGAGATTGAGACTACCAGGTCTCTTTTTACATATAACCTTAAAGACCATTGAGGAATGGACCATTTGAGTTAAGAAGTTCATACTGAAACCTCCTGAAATACTTACCTATCCTCCTGAAACAACCTGAAAATGCTGATAAAATCTTAGCTTGCCACTTTTGAAAAACATCTTACCTAAGTAATTCTCAGAACTAATGAACCAAAAGAATCGCTCAAACCAAAACACCTTCCTCGCCTTGTTGATTGTTGTTATTGCTTGAACCTCTTTCAATGCTTGCTTTGTTTTCTTCTCAGCTGACTTTAGGGCTTTCTTTTCTGAGTCTAATGTCTTCTGCTGTTTTACAGCTGCATGCCGTTTCTGGTCATAATATCTGATTAAAATAAGTAAAAATATCAGAAATGATTTGTCCAAATCAATAAATAAATAATAATAAACAAATACTATCTTTCAAAGATCAGAAACTGCTATTTTTACAAATTAGATGGTAAATCACAAAAGGGTGGTAAACTGTCAAATTATACATACGCTCTGGCATTTGCATAAGCTGATAGGTCAAGATCGATGTCCACTAGCATTGGCTTAGATGGTTCATCATCACCATCTTCATTTGATGAATCATCATCTTCATAAGGATCGCTGATAACAACAATAAAATAAAACAAAATATTAATTTTGGAAAATATTAATGTGAATATTACACTTAACTGACAGTAAATTTGTATAGCTCAAATGTTATCAACCTGCATTATTAGGCTGATTACGGATATCAATTACAGAACTATAGCTATCTCTTCTAATTCTACTTCTACATTACATTTATTGTCACCAAGCGCTTAAAACATTTCACACTGTCAAATCCCCACCAATAATATATCACAGGTTTTTATACAAACCTAGCTAGCAAGTCAACTGCGACTGATCTAAAAACCTTTGACCTTCTTTTAGCAACTACAATTAGTACTTCATATTCTTTGTAACTACAATATTTTTCAGTAAATAATGCACACAGAAAACAGAAATTTCATATATATCATTATTTTTATGACAAATGTAAAAGTTTACAGAGATTTACAAGAAAAGTTGATTTTACTGTATGGTAGCTTAATTAGGGAAAGATTGGAGAAGCATGTGACTAAACTGAATGGACTACAATATTATAATATATTCACAAATAGAGTAAACTCAGGATTATCTGGGCAGGATTTTTTACTCTGTGTAGNAACTGCGACTGATCTAAAAACCTTTGACCTTCTTTTAGCAACTACAATTAGTACTTCATATTCTTTGTAACTACAATATTTTTCAGTAAATAATGACTATAGATAGCAAACAATTTAGAAATTTCTAGAGATTGCAGTAGTTGCATGATAACAAAATTTTCCAATCTTCAGGCAAAAAGTGATAATAATAGTATCATAAAAAGAATGTGGCAAGAGCTCATGTAACCCTACAACGTATTAGAATAATTACAAACCTCAGTTTCATAGTTATGTTGTTAACTTGAAGTTTCAAGGCATGTATAGAGCTGGCTACACTATCTCCTTTGGCAGCTGCATCATCCACCAACTGCTGAACTTGCTCCCATGATGCTTGTGAGGCGAGAGCAGCTCTGATAGCCAAAATGGCATTTTCTACTAGAGGCAAGTTCTTCTCGATCATTTCTGCTTTCTTCCTACCTTCTTCCTGGGCTTTGCCTAATGCTTCAATTCTCACAACATGATCCTTACGAACATTTTCCAGCTTCTTCAAGGCCTCCCTTTCCTGAAACATGAAATTGACACTCGTGAAACTCTCCTTCATATCAGATAAACATTCCAATCAGACAAAACATTTTCATAATCAAAAGCATTTCCATAAACAGATACAGGCTACAGGCCTGTTAATACAATAAAACTCACATACAGTCAAAGTTATTGCTCTCAGTAATTACATTATTTACCTCCAACAAATACAAACATATTTAATTAATCATAAGGTACTTCTGACCCTCAAACTACTACTTCCCAAAATGTAAACACTTTGCAAAAACTAAGCAACTGATTTTTAGATTTGAATGGATCTGATTTGTTTATTACAAGTATTACATATACCTGAAGCACCAGAATTTCATTTAATTTTAAGTTTAGGCTTTGAAATATTCAAGAAATATATATTATACAAGTAAAAGTAGCTTGCATACAACAAGCTTTATGGTATTAGATTTTCCACCTCTCATTTTGCACAGTTCCAATTTTACATGCATGGCACGTGCCCAGGTGTCAAACCAAGTAACAATTAGGAAGTAGCCAATATAAAAAAAAAGAAATAAAATGTAGTCATGAGCCCTTTTCACAAGCAGTGTTATATCTGTCTAACTTTGGGGCACTTCTCAAAAGCTAGAAAGATATAACTCAGCATGTGAATAGGGTTACCAGCTATGTTTTATATATTAGGTAGGTGACTTCCTTATTGTTACCTGGTTTGATGCTAGGGCATGTCAATTATTTGCCTATTATAAAACCATTGGAAAGCTGGAATTCATTTTGAGGTACTTTCTGAAATGACTGCAACTTAAAACCACAGAAAATTATAGAAGACTATACTCAATAATGTAATAAGCAAAATTAACTATGTAAATGGTCCTTGGCTTGAAGCAAGAGCGGTTTAGTTCCAGTAGGGTTCTTATGGAGAAATTAAATCTGTTACAAAACTAGGACAGTGCAATACAAGATGTGGGAAAATCTATGAAGCTTGCAGCATGCAAGCAACTTATACTCATACAAAAAATCCTTAAGAAACACAACTCCAGATGCTTCATTCAGTGTATTGTATTGTAATTCATTAAATAGTTATAAATATTAAAATAAGTACTAATTCATAATTAAGAAAATTTAAACTTAACGATGTGAAAATTTAGAAAGGTCATACATAGAGAGACTTACAATTAACCTTTATAAAGTTTCAAACAAAAGAGCCATGCTCTAAACAGGATTCAAACCCAGGACCCTGATAATTGCTAATCCCAATGTGGAAATGTAGCAAATTATGAAAACGATAGCTGAGAGACTTCTTACCTGTTGTATAGCCCTCAAGTCAATCTTTTGACTTTCCATTGAAGAAAAGAACTCATCAACTGCCACATCAAAGGATTCAAATTCTTTAATGGGTAAATTGGCATGCTGACGGAAGATCATTGGATGAAATTCTTGATTAGAGTAGAAAACTTCTTCTTCACCATCCACACCTTTGGTTTTTTTCTCCAATTTTTGCACTATGTATCCCTAAAAATAGAAAATTATTTGCAATAAAAGAAATAACTCCACAAACTATTCCAAAGATTTGCAGATAAGCATCAACCAAACCTACCAAAAACATTGAAAAACATCTTGAAACATAAAAATTACTCATGTTTTAAAAGAGAAAATGAAAACTTATTTTGCTATACTTTAACATAATTAGGAATATATCTGTGAAATTCTGGACCTATGAATGACCTTGGACATGTGTATATAATGAAAAACATTTCGTAAATTTTTAACGTAAATCAACGCTATAGCAATATCCCTTGAGGGATTACTAGTCCCTCATTGGGCCCCCCTACCAGTGGTGGATAGGGTGCCTACCAGATATGGATGGTACTGGAGAAATGAAATACCAAGGCAAACCAAAACTAGCACTGAGCAGTGGCAACGAACTGACTAAAAACTGCTCACAAGCAAAGATTAGAGAAGCCTTGATGGCTCTAAAGCAGACAACAAACATCAAATTGCTATGCCTAGGATCAGACGATGAGCTTAAATCAAAATTAGATTGTGAAATTATTCCATGAAAACTATACATCTGCTATAATTGACAATATAAAATGGCATTTTATATGTTAACAAACTGGCTTTGAGTTCATAAGGAAATTGTATTAAATTGCAAATTCCCTCCTTGGCAAATACTGCTCCACTTTAAGAGAGTTTTTAAATTTGCCCCAGATTGAAATTGATTTCGCATAGTAATTAAGCTGTCAGTACACCTACCCAAGAAGTGACCTGGGTTTGGGTCCCAGCCACAGTGACATTTTTCTTTTTCACATATCCACAGTATTGAGGCTCTTAACTAATCATGCTAATTAAAAAACTTTTCTCAGACAGAGCTGCTGTATTTCACAGCATGTAAGATGTACCTCTTTCCAATATAATGGCTCTAAAAAAGGGTTTTAATATCCAAAGGTTCAGCCTTCTTTATCATTTAGCATGTTTCTGCAATATCAAAGGAGGTGAAATCAAGATACCAAATGACCTTCATTGATAGGAGCACATGGTCATAACAAACCATAACTTGAAAACTAATATTTAAAAAATTCAATATAAATATAAATTAAGTTTTACAAGAGCGGTTAACACTTATCCATTTCGTCTGCCCTCATGAAATGGGGGATCATCATGTCAACAATGGTACTTCAGTAAAAACAACCATTTTCAGAAACTTCAGAAGAACCAAGGAGGAGGTAAGGTGATTATAATGATATTTTCCTTGGTAAATCTGAATTAAAAATAGATATAAGAAATACTGTTCCAAAAGTCAACAGATGAGTGTCTCAGCATGCATAAAGGAGTTCAATATACTGGCTTAAGGCAGTTTGCATTCATACCCTATGGGGAAAAATATCAGCCTCCTGGCAGCACTTCACAAGTAAGGGTTAATTAGTTTATTCACTTTCAAAAATAGTAAGAAGTAGTAACTTTTAAAAGTGTGTCAACAACTAAGGTCATTATGCATGTAAACCCACACTGGGAATCGAACCCCGAACTGCTTTCACCAAAGTTGAACCCATTGCCTAGATGGGAATCCGAAGGTCCCCACTTTCAAACATTTTAACCACTGTATGCTGGAAAATTTACTTTTCCCCAAGGCTTCAGCCTCACACAATTTTTTCAGAACTAAATTCTACAACTTTTTCAGAAGGAAAATTTAAGATCATCCCAAATTCCATTATTGGATTTATTTTCTCTACACTAGATTCAAAGAAAAAGAGACAAAAAGAAGAAAGTATATATTTGACATTTTTTCCATTAATAATAAAATAGTTACCTTAGAAACCTCCTTTGCGGCATATGTCATCAAATTCTCAGCTTCAAGCAACGACTTATACAGAGCATCTACATCTCTAGCAATATCAAAAGTTTTCCCTAATTTACAGTTGGGGGGAAGTCCAGCACTGATTATCATGTGTTCTATCATTGCAGGTCCATACTCTGAAATTGAAGCATCATTGTGAAAATTTTAGTTCTCTGGAAGGAACTTAACAAGGTGTGATAAATTTTACTTTTTACTAACCTAATTTCGGAATAAGAATTTTTTTTAGATTCTCTCCAAGTTTTGCTTCGTTCAAAATGTCTGTTAGTTGCTCAAGGGATATGGCACCTTGTGGTTGACGAGCTCTATCAATAGGATACTTTTCCTTCACTGCAAATCTAGAAAAAGAAGCTCAAACATTAAGCTTGTCAGAATCAGTAACAGGCAATAAACTTAAAATTAAAGTTAAACAAGATTATGCTTCAAAAACATAAACTAGAAGGATGACATACCTTATTTCTTCCCCTTCTGTATGAGGGCGCAAAACGTAGAGAATTGTTAAGCTGCCATCGGTCAACAATACATTACCCTTGTCATAGAGCTCCAGAATAACATGGTATTCCGCCTCTCCAGTTCCAAATTGCAAATCTACAACACGATCTATACCAAGCTGTTTAATTGATTCCAATCTCTTGTTTCTCAGATGCTTCCTCATCTAAATTAAATTCGAAATCAAATCTGTATAAGCTGAGCTATCTTATGGGTGAGCAAAACTTTCTCCAGTAGTTGGAAGGAAATTTTTACAGGAGAGCAAAATGAAATCTACCTACCTTCATGCTGAATCCTGATGGGGCTACATTTTTTGGCCATTCAAACGATGTCGTATGAATGCGACTGCCAGATTCCATTAACAGTACAGCTTTCTCGTTAGGTTTATTAAATTTGAATAAATATGTCTTGTTATCGATGTCGTATATTTGATTTAGCCGCATTCCAACCAATCTGTAAATTTAAGATGAGTTGATATGTTCACTCATAGGCTAAAAAATTCTCAAAACTCCCAAAAGTTCACTTATTGCCAGTGAAAATTCCTTATAAAAAAAATAAGACTATAAAAGTATGAACTTACTTCTGTAATTCCGTGACTATACATACTAAATCGTATGTGCTGAACTTGGACTTCATCTTGAATATTTTCTCTAGCTATATGAGTTAACTCTTTCAATTATTCTTGAATTGAGATATCTTGAATTAATTAAAAACACAATTCATAATGTCTTTGAGTTTTGACTCCAAGATAATCAGCGGGCACATGCTACATTCCACAATCGTCCACAATAATATTGCCGCTTACGGATGCTCATATGTTTAGCGGGAAATTTATATGCAGCTACTTGATAATCTGCATTACTACACATCAGCCTTTTTGTTTATAAATTTATTGAAACAAAGTTTAACATTCTTTCTCGGTGAAATAATTATAATTCCTATATCCTTTTTGCAAAATCTTTTCCAGTGGCAGCAAAAATTATATCACGGAACCTCACTCTTGTATACAGAAATCCATGCATACATTTCCGTAGAACAAGGCTCCTTTAACTGTGGGTGTGACCTCTCGGAGGATCGCGAAAATGTATAGTTATTATAAATGAATTACTAGAAGTATAAGCGCTACGCGCAAACAATAATGTAAAAACAGATATTCGTCAATATTAAAGCTAAGCAACGCTATGTTGTTAAAAATTCTATGAGCTTTAAATATTGGCGTTATGTTGAAACATTATGGCATTTCTTTGAACCACGATTTAAATATTTAAGTTTTGACTATACATTTTTCCTTTCTCCTTGGTGACGTTTTTAATGATTTTTGCGAAAGATTTTAGAATATTTTTGAGTTTATAATATTTAAATTTCAAGTCATGTAGATAATTAAAATATATATCTAGTAAAAATTGCTCACATAATTTTTATCACCTCAGGAAATTTCAAAGCTAACTTTCAACCATGCTTAGTTTTTTCAAGATGATGTATGTCTTCAGAAACTATATTTTTTGATGGATATTTTCGAAAGTCTTAATGATCTTAATTTGTCAATGCAGGGAAACATTGTTAATTTATTTATGTTGAAGGATATTATTGAAAGCTTTATTTTTTAAATTCCATATGGAAGAGCAAAGTTGAAAATGCATCATTTATCCATCAAAAAAGTTTTCATTTAAAAGAAGATTTTAAAAGTATCTCAAAATAATTTTGTAAACTTCATAATTAATCATCTGAAGTATCTGGAGACACTACTTCAAAAGTATTCTCTCATTTCCGATGCAGGAACAAATATTGGATTTACAAACCTTTATCTATTACAATGCAAGATATCGATTTCTTGCCTTTGAAAGTATAGGGAGAATATTTAGAATTGCCAACCAATTAAGGGTTGTGATCCACCTTTTCAAAATACCACCGCATGAATTTTGGATTTGAAACAAAGAAGGATATCCAATTGGAAATTGTGCAAGCTAACCTTATTCCATTTTGTACAACAAAAAGTGAAATGTGAAACAGCTTTTTCAACATTTGTAAAATCAAAATATCGATAATTTTTTTAAAAACGTTGAAAATATATTACGCCCTTTATTTTCAAAAATTGAGTCACGATTCTAATTGTGACTCAATTTTAAATTCTAATTATAAAAACAAACAAACTTATCCTTCTCAAATATACTTTGATAATTGTGATAATGATTTTAATTCAATCTCATACAAAAATTTCATTTGCAATAACTATGTAGTTTACAAAGAGTCCCAGCTAGCACATACCTGCTTGTTGACCCAAAATGTATGTAAGCATTACGTAAAATACAGGGAAGCTACTGTTGTTTCCCTGTATTTTACCTATTGCTCACATAAATTTTGGGTCAGTAAGTAGGTCTGTGCTAGCTGGGGTAGGTACAGTTTTAAATCTATTATCCTTACTATCCATTTACCTACCTATTCTATATTATTTTATATCAGATGTATTTTACGGTATTACTACATATGGGGTCGTTCAAATTTTTTCAAGCGTAATAAACTAGATTCACCATCATGAAGACACCTTTTAAAATGCATTGGCCCGTGCATTTTAAACGGGAGATATTCGGGCGCTATTGCGACATTTGCGGAAAAATGTAAAGTAAGTCAAAATTATTTCATTTTTTTTAGTATTGGTTGGAATTGCTGCCCGATTTTACTGTGTTTCTAACCTTTGGATCTTTACTACCATAATTGCATAAAAAACGAAAATGTTACATTTCAAAGAAATTCTGGATTTTTTTCTTGTTCTGTTTGAAAGCGTGCCTTAAGTTCCCTACTTTAAGGAACACTTTATTTTTAACATCCACCTTTGCCTCAAATTTTTTCTTTCCGATAGCATTATATACTATATATACACATATTAGTACTACGACTGAATACTGAGGAAACTAACAGTAAAAATCTGTTAAAGGAATTAAAACATTATGTTAAATGCTGTGGCTGTGCACATTAATGTTAACAAAACTATCCTCGTCAACTACTTACTGCGAAAAGGAAGTTGTCAAGAGTTTAGCGAAGTAGGTAGTCGTTTAGAAAAGGTTGGAAGATGGGAAACTTGACCATATTTAAATAAATCAATGATATGTTGTTATTTAAATGCTAATTGATCGTTTAATTAACAGTATC
>KZ308359.1:2654286-2665165 GCA_000376725.2 Ladona fulva | reverse complement strand
AAGAGGACATCAAAAGATTGGAGGCATTTGAGATGTGGGTGTGGCGTAGAATGGAGAAGGTGAGCTGGGTGGATAGAAAAACAAACATAGAGGTGCTAGAAATGGTTGGGGAGGAAAGGGTTTTAACTGAAGTAATTAAGCGCCGACAAAAGAAATGGGTGGGTCAGATATTGAGAGGAGAGGGATTGCTGAAGAATGTAATAGAGGGTAGAATGCAAGGGAAAAGGCAGAGTGGAAGGCAGAAGCAAAAAATGTTAGATGACATAAAGGGTGGGGTAAGTTACCAGGTAGCGAAGGAAAGGGATATGAATAGGGAATATTAGGGCACATGGACCTACCGAAAGGTAGAACACTTATGTGTGTTATATTTTTACGCAAATGTCGCAACAGCGCCCGAATATCTCCCGTTTAAAATGCACGGGCCAATGCATTTTAAATGGTGTCTTCATGATGGTGAATCCAGTATAGTAGATTACATCCGAATCATTTTACAGGTAGTACAGTGTAACCTGCCTTTAGTTACATCCATCGAGACCTCGATTTTTTTCTGGGATCGACAGTTTTCCGCTTCATGTAGGCTCGTCCATTAATGATGAAAGTGGACGTCATTACTCCACGTCCGTATGATCGGATTTACCTCGAATGAGACCATTGAGACCCAATCCCCAATGACAATTCGTTTACTACATATTCCGTCAATTTATACTCTCACTTTATTTCACCGTAATTATCTACATTCCTTATTAATTCGCTTAAAATATTAAGTGTATCTGAATTTCCTGTATGTAAAGTAAAATCAAGTTTCCCTCAATCAAGATCAGGTGATCAGATCCTAATGCTACTGCTAACTCCGCTTTTTAACTATCAGCGCGGATAAAGGAATACTCCTGGATCTTGTCTGCATAGACCAATCACAATCTAATTTACCTATTCTTCATTTTCGCCGGAAGGATATTTTCTTTTGGAAAGTAAACTGAGACCTGAAAAATAGGCAAAAAAAAGGTTGTTAAAATAGTAATTGCATTGTACCTGTGGGTAGCTAGCAGAAAATGTACCTTTTTACATATATTGCTTGACACCCTCCTTCTTCACTACTTCGTAAACCTGCATGTTGTCCCTTTTAAGTGTATCTTGTAGAGACTTAACTGGTACTTTTCCCTTTCAAAACAAACCTGGACAGCTTTAGGCGAATTGCATCATTTATACAACCACCTGGGAGAAGATGAAGATCGATTTTGGCGTTATTTCAGAATGAGTTTATTTACATTTGACTATTTTGAATCGGCTACATCAGAAACATTACAGCGACAGAACATGAATCTCAGGAAGGCGATAGCAGTGGAAGAGAGATAAATGATTTGGAGTAATTATATCTTTAAAAAGCTGTTTGGGGTAATTATATCTTTAAAAAATCTCATTTACTGAAACCAAGTACAATTGGATTCAAATGTCGGGGATCCTCCATTCCTCCATCATAGTCAAATCCTAAACAGCTTATGTTACACTTCTCGGTGTCTTAAACGTAAACAATACATTTGTCTTGATGGTCTCATTTATGCGATGTTCTCAACTCTTTTTTTGCCACACCTACCGACGGAAGTAATAAGACACTGGAATGACCCAACCTTTTATGTTTGCTGCTTTATCCCATATAATATCATATCTCTCAGACAGGTCTTACAGACGTATTGAGCCATTTAAGACTCGATACCTCTCAGACAAGACTCTGTGAGGGACTCCGTGATGTCACGGACCTCTGATACGTCTCATACTTGTCGCAGGAGAAAAGTGCGAGTTTCTCGAAAAATACCCTAGGGTGCAGCACTAGGGAATCTCGAACTTCCCGTGCTTCCGTCCGAGATTGGAAGTACGATTGAGGAGACAAGGTTATCATATTTACCATATTTACAATTAGAGATTCGCATTAAACCGTGCAATATTCAAGAGCCCGTGAAATTCGTTGGTCAGCCAAGATTCTTTGTATTTTCTCCTCGGTGCTTGTAGGAGGAGTGGAACATTTGAGATCTGAATTGACATTTTATCTTTAAAGGGTAAAGTTTCAAGTACTAATTTTTCAAGTACTTTAACCTCTTATTCGTTAGTAATACTAATATAACTATAGCCTATTTGTGTTGTTTAGGCTTGCTTTAGTTTATGTTTATAAGACATTACGGTATCTGTTGCAGGTTTACTTTTGGGGTGGACTTACTTCCCACCATGGCTAGTCACATTCAGATGCGAAAAAAGCGGCATACCATCAGTCGTAGTCACTTGAAAAGACTTGCAAGAATTGATGCCGAATATATGATGGGCATTTCGCGTGAAGAAACTTTAACAGGATCCTCATCTGAAGGCTGTGATCAGAATGTTGCAAGTATTTCATCCGATGATGAAAATATTTCTCGAAATGTTACGATGTGGGCAGAAACTGTAAACGAGAGCGATTATTCACGGAGTTCCAGTGATAGTGAAAGTTTAGTGATACATGAATGGATTCCTCGTACTACTCCTGTAGACCCTGTACAGATCATAACCATTAGCAATCTAAAGATGCGTCTAGCGCAATGGTGTTTGCAGTACAACATTCCCCAGAATGCCACTACTGCTTTATTCAAAATTTTGAAGGAATTCAAGAATATAAATGAGTCATTTATACCAATTCCAGTACCTCCTCAAGCTGTACAGGATAAAGAGAAAACTCCAGGAACCCAGCCTAGAATGGAAAGACAGCCCAAACCTAATGTTGAAATAGGTATAAACTTTGCTTCCATGATAATTCATCTATTCATGCAAGAGGTCACAGTGAATGAAATTTTTTCACAATTGTATCCATTAAGCGAATTAGTGTTGTTTGAGAGTGCTGGAGAAATTCTCCAAAGATATCATATTAGGATTTGAAATTCCTTTTTCGGGTGTTTTTTGTTCAGGATTTGTTAACCTGTTACTTATAGCTTATTAATTGTAAATGTTTCTTGCAGTGGATGGTGATTCCCAGTATAAAAACATGATGAGGGGCATAACAGAGACAAAAATAATGATGGCCTCCATGCAAAATGTGCTACTAGACCTTGCAGAAAGGGTGAATGGTTTAGAAGGTAAAGGTGAAAATGTGCAGCCTAGTTCTGCAGAGCAGCAGTGGGAGTTGCTGAATGAATTTCCTCTGGATTCTGTGGAGGGTTTGGAGAGGATTGAAACAAGATTGGAAGCTGATCAAAGTTTCCAGAAATGTTTGGTAGGTTAAATAAATATGGCACCACGAATAGTGAGTTTTGATTATATGGGTATTTTGTTGTTTATAGAATATTGACAGTTGCCTGTTTCCTTTTTAATATCTAGATACTCATGATTTGGGAAAGTATAAATTTGTTCCAGAAAGTTTTTTCACTTTCCTAAACCAAGAAACTTATTGTATTTCAGATAAATAAAGACACTTTTGTTTATTTCAGATATCAGCCCTTATGACTTTAGGGGGAGTAGATGTTAAGTCATCAACGCTTAATTTATTAAAAAAGTTGATGACAAACAATCTAGCCAGCAAATACAGCTGGTTAGGGCTGAAGAAGAAAAGAGTTTTTTTTTCTTTGAGGTTGAACACAGTAATAAAGTGTGAGTTATAAATCTCTTCAATAACTTGGTATTGTAATTTCATTATGATGGTCCTTATGATCAACTTTTGAATGTACCCAATCCACATGCATCATTTGTAAATTAACTCATAACCTATTTTGCTTTTTAGTGTGTGTTAGGAATCGTCATAGCACAGCAACAGACGAGGATGTTTCAACGATCACGAAGAACTGGTTGAGGCTTGCCAAGCTTAGGCTCGATAGAGAAATGCTTATTCAATAAATTGTTTTGAATATTACTGATTTTCTGTTTATTCAACCACTTCCTGTCTTCTCTCCCCTATCACATGCACAGAGTTACTATTGATAGATGTCTGGATGGTATATTTGCAAAATACATGGGTGATTTTTTTTGTTCCTTCTATTTTATGAATTTAGTAAGTTTTGTTTTTTATTCAAGAGTATTACTCAATATTGTATGTGCTGCATAATAATGTAGTAGTTACTACTACAGAACTGTGATAATATATTTATTTTGGGAATGACTCATACCTTCAGAAAACTCAAAACATCTCTGAACTATCAAAGATTTGAAAAGGTACTACATTGTAAATTATGACAAATATTGCTGGTATCGATGGAGAAGTTGGAACTACCAGCTGTTTTTCTCTGTCAGAGAGATAGCCTTCTATCCAGTTTATATTATAAGTGACGTCTGTTATCTCACAAGATAATGTAATTAGAGTTACTATTTTTAGTATCAGTCATGGGTCTTGACTCTACCCCCTGCCACACGCAAAAAGGCGGCTCACACGGTTCATATGTAGATAAAAATATGGCTCTCAGAATATCTCAGGCATCTCTGAGATGCACTATTTTCTATCTCGATGCTTCTTGAGATTCAAGCCCATAAAACCAGTGTTACGAATCACTTTAGAAAGAGGTCCGTTTTTTGTATAAAATTTACTTGTTTTTTGATTACTTTATGGAAATGATTAATTTTTAATTCTCTATTAAATATTAGCATAAAAGGCTGGATTATCTTGAAATTTGTTTACTTTCAGTTTCTACTGTCGCACTGAATCATTTCCGTGCTCATTTTCTCAACATAAATGTTGAATTAGGTACTAATTTCATTTAGAAGGCTACATTAAACTAATTAAAAATAACTATATCGTCAAAATTTATTTTAACTGCACGAAAGAGAATTTCCGAATCGGACTAACTCACTCTACAAGTCTACAACCAAGTATGGTAGAGCGGGTATTGCAAGGAGCAGAATGCCTAGAATTTCGGCCCATCCCAGCTTCTGACCTTTTTGTCGTAGATATCTCAGCAGACGACTCTGTAAAAGACGAATTGAAAGCGTGGTTGAGAATTGAGGCTCTATTGCCTCACTTTGCGGAAAAACCCAAGGATGAATGATTTTTAAACACTTCCTGCTCATCATCTTTTTTAACCACATAAAGACTGCGTCATATCATGCTGAAAGATCTCTAACGCTGATTTAATATAACATATTCAGAATTACACTGCAAAAAAGTTTCTTTTTATCGATTGTGAGCTCAAACCGAGTATGCATGTCTGAAGATATATTTTAGATATGATAGCAGTTATTAACTTTTTATTTACGAGATGTCGTCAAATTTTGTTAAATTTATTTGTATTTTACTTTTGCTAATGCCACTCGAGAGAGGCAGTTTATTATTTAGCACCGGTAGTAATATCGACGAAGGACAGTGCGAAGGATTACCAGATTGTGTGTGTATGAAAATTTCGAGTGCGATTAGGAATAGAACCAAACTAGTTTGCGAGAATGAGATGAACGTAGACGCATCTTCAGGAATATACTTCCATCCTTTCCGGTATTTTACAATATTGAAAGTATTCTGTTCACCCGATGTTAACCCAAAACATTTGCTAAAAGACTATTATAATTTACTGAAATTGAAAATTTTCGATCCACTGTTTCACATCATGAGTGTCGTATCCTGTCCAGAACCACCAATTCCATATTCTTCATTCTTATCACCCCCCAAATCACACGTACAAGATGACATTCAGTTTCCAACCCTCAATTCACTCATAATTAACTGCAGTGATTACAGGAGAACATTTTTCCTGCAGAGAAACCATTTGCACGGTCTTCAAAGTCTCAAAGGACTTACCATTCATTGTCACACCATGTATGACTTGCCATCTGATATTTTCTTTGATACAACCCCTTCTCTCTCAACGATTGCAATTGAATCTACAAAGGTAAGTTCTATTTACTCTAATACGTTCTCACCACTGTTTGGTCTACAAGAGCTGTCCATGAGTAAAAATTCCATAAGGTCTATATCAGATGGTACATTCAATAACCTCACATCTCTTCGTAAGTTAGATCTCAGTCATAATTCTATAACCAACTTAGATGATAAAGTGTTTCAAGAGCCGAGAGAGCTCAGGTACTTGAATTTGAGTTACAATTCCATAATCTCTTTGCCAAAAAGTATCAGTTATCTAGTAAATCTAACAGTTTTGGATTTCAGCTACAATTCTTTGGAAGAAATCTCTTCATTAGAGGGCTTAATCAACTTGAAAAGACTATATGCGGACTACAACAAATTAATCTATGTAAATACTTCAACGATAGCTTCTTTGAAAAGTGTAGAATATATTTACTTGTCAGGAAATGCAGTGCTGCATCTTGATCCCATACCATTTCCTCTTAATAAACTCTACACTTTTATTCTCAGACACAATTCACAATCAGCACTATCTGTCGAGCCTTTTCTGTCTGGTGAACGTATCACTGAATTAATATTTTGTAATTCTTCGATTATATCCATTCATCCAGCTTTCCTTGAGAAAATTCCTTCAATCAAAACTGTAGATTTCAGTAATAACAAATTAAGCTCAATTCCAGAAGATTTGTTTTTAAAAAGTAAACAATTGTATAAAGTTATCCTGAGAGAAAATAACATTTCAGAGCTTCTGCCCAATACTTTCAGTAATAATCCTAAACTGGAGGATCTTGATATATCATCAAACCTAATAAGTAGTCTCCATGATAAAATATTTGCCAACAACCATGAGCTACGATACTTGGACATCTCTAATAATCAGCTTACTACACTTTCAAATGTAATATTTTACAACAAATCTTCACTTGTATCGCTACATGCAGCTAATAATCAGTTGAGGTTCATTGATCCAGCACTTCTAAATACAAGCAGAAGAGTTACTAATTTGGATTTTAGCGGCAATTTGTTAGAACAGATTCCTGAAGATATATTTTTCCCATTAATGGATAGACTTTTCTATCTTAAACTAGATAGAAACTGTATTTCATCATTGCCTCTTCTACAGTTACCTGATGTTAAATTGTTAAACCTGTCACACAACTGCTTGGAATATATTCAAGAGGGCTTATTCCAGAATTTAACATCTATTGACAAGTTAGACTTGTCCTACAACCGCATCAAGAACATTTCAAACTCACCTTTGCTACCTCAGAGAGTGTATATGACATTGTTGGACTTATCAAACAATCAATTGTCACACATTCCCAAGGAAATGCTTTCTACTAAGGATATTTCAATAGATTCAATAAATATATCTGGCAACTCTCTAACATATTTTTATGTGAACTGTATTGATGAAGTGAAACACCTAGTGGAGTTGCATGTTGCTAACAATGACTTATTATATTTTGGAATAGAACCAAAAGTCAACAACTCAGAACTTTCTGTTCCAATTAGAGTTTTGGATCTTTCCAATAACAGACTTGATTTTAGAGAAGCTAACTGGTCCTATGATGACTCGAAGATCATGTGGGGAAAGAAAACTTTTCCCCCAAGTTTATTTCCTAAATTAGAGGTAAGAAATATTTAATGAAGTGCAGTGACATTATTTTCCAAGTTTATGTTAACATAAGACTTCTTATGTATTAGTAAATTTATCAAAAGTACAGTGAGAAATTTCTTACTTGATATTTTCTCTTTCTTATTTATATTATTGTTTACTTTACTGGGATCTTGTTAGAAATTAAATGAGATTTTGATATAATAACAAGAAACATATGTTCAGTTTTGCTTATTTTATATCCTGAAAGTTTTATAGAAATCAGCTATGGGAAGTTTGGTTCATGTTTAATTATACCTATTTTAGCAATCTTAGCGCAAGAATGTCCTTTAAATGCATGGAAATCACCAGTGAAGGAATGTGAAAATGGTAAGAAGGGTAAATAACCTTGGTCACCAGCAAGCTAGCTTTCAATAACTTATTTGCCAATGAAATTATGATCATCAACTTTTGAAATTGCTTCAAATTAATCATTATTTACTCAAAATTTTCTCATCCTTGGAGGAAAGAACATTCCTATGAGTACTTACATAATGGAACAGCACCATGTTAGCTAAAAAAGGAATCAGTTTGCAAATTATGAATATTATTAATTAAGAGGGAAAATAAACGAAGTTGTTCAACTATATCTTTCAAAACAAGCAATAGTTTTAGGTTAATTGTGAAAACTACATCTGATTGCCTTTTCTGAAGAAAAAGTTGGCATTCTAAAATTCAGTTGGGTGACGTTCAAATTGCAGCATTGGGCAACCACTCAATTAATATGGAGCCCTGGTTACAGTTTATTTCCATTATTTGCATGTAATTCTATGTGAAGATACAAAAAAGGGATACCAAAAAGTAGAGCACATCGATCCTAGTCAAAAGAGTTAGTTAAACTCCCTCCTTTAAAACACACCCCTCTTTCTGCATCCGTGGATAAGATATACTCATACTAAAAGGGATTTTCAGTCCCTTATTCAATAGTAACCAATTGGTGATATTTCTTAAAAAACGTGTATCATATACTCAGTGTTGAGTTCAAAACTTAGAGAGGTATATATCAACACCCATACTGTTCACTTGGATTCAAAATTGATGACACTTGATGAAATTTAAGGAAAAATATAAAAATGAAAATAAGTTCTGATATGTGAGTTACCTGTAGAGGAAGTGTAGATGTTGAATTTTTCATACTTTTGTGTCTCACTGTAAATGTTAGCTCCTTGGACAGCATTAGGATATCATTAAAATGGTAGCCCATGCTGTGATAAACAAATCAAAAGATTAATACTTTGAAACTGAGAAACAAAATTCCTTTTTTAAATGGATCATTATACTTCCTAAAATAATCAAACCACCAAAAATCATGTCATCATTTCAGAATCATTTAACATCTCACCATTGTGTGACATTGAGTTGATGAAGGAAATTTTGTGTTCTACTCCTACAATCAGGTTTTGCTTCTGTACAACAATTCCATCAGCACAATATTTTTGGATTGTCGAGATGATCTTAACAAACTGCGCCTGCTTGACCTTCGGTACAACAAGATTCGTCGTCTTCAGCATCATGATATTATGTTCAAATCACCAAATGCACCTCCTATATTCCCAGTAAAAAATACTGCTACGAAGATTCTGCATCCAAGAATAAATAATGATCCTCCACCTGCACCCCCACCAACTCTGATGGTTGACCTTCGTGGTAATCTTATTCAAAGTGTTGATATACCACTGAATAAGGTATGTATATCATATTAAGGTATTATATATTATAGACTTAGCTATATTAACCACTTATATAATTCATGATATAATAAAGGGACTATAGTATGAACTTGCATGTACATATGTATATAGATGTTTAGCTTAATAATCTACCAGTAAGGGAGAGTAGGGTAAGATGGGATAATGAGACAAGAAGGAGTTGATGGAAAACATCAGTATTACGTGAGAGGATATAGAAGAAGCCTTAATTTAAAGATGTCTAGCATAGTTTCTTTCCTATTTAATTGGTCTATTCCTTGCCTTTTTTTACCCTGACTCTTGATGATAACCCTTAGTAGTGGTTTGGTTAAAATATGTTAATATATCACATTCCTTTCTAATGAAAACTATTCTGCAGGTAAGAAAAATTTTCTTAGATAGAAATGGCACTATCCCAAAAGGTATATATGGACATGCCACCATATTATTGGATGACAACCCATTCTCTTGTGACTGTTCCATGCTGAATTTCTTGAGGATTGTGCAAAATGATGTGGCACCCATGACCACTCATGATTGGATCATGCCAGCAAAAATAGAAGTGGGAAACCTCAGCTGTTGGTAAGAAAATTCGATCAGAAATACAGCAATTGTAGTTTTATTTTCATCAGAGGTTATTTTCTAAAGTAATCAACCATACACTTCCTATTGGATTAACTAATTTAGCTGAATGTATTTGCAAACATCTTGTATGAAACATGAGTCAGGATAAGCTGTATACATGTTTGATAGATTTATCATGTTACACTTATTGCTATTATTTTACAAAATGTTTCTGACCAACAGACACTCATCAGAATAAAAGATCTTCCTGTTTCACAGAAGAAAATTTAACAGAAGGAAATTGTTTCACAAAGACAAGTCAGCCTTAGAATAATTTATTTTAATGANACAATCGAAACAGCAGGAAGATTGTTCACATCGCAGAGATAGCCGCTCGAACGATCGCGGCCCGCGCCGTGAACGGCGTTAACCCCGAAAGAAAAATTGTTTTCCTTTAGTTAGTTATAAACTTATGACATTAAAATTTGCAAATAAGTTATTTTCACTATTCTCTGAGAAACATTCCCACTGGAAGTTTTTCCAAAGCAAATAAGACGGAAGATAACCAGCATGTCCTTTCTTCAATGCATTTTACCAAAAATTCTCGACTTCTCCAACGATTTCTGTTAAATACTTGCCTCAAAAACGTTTGTCTGCAAAATAAAAAATGCTATCGGAAAGAAAAAAAATTGAGGCAGAGGTGGATGTTAAAAGGAATGTGTTCGATAAATAAGAGAACTTAAGGCACGCGTTCAAACAGAACAGGAAAAAATCCAGAATCTTTGAAATGTAACATTTTCGTTTTTTATGCAATTATGGTAGTAAAGATCCAAAGGTTAAAAACACAGTAAAATCCGGCAGCAATTCCATTCAATACTAAAAAAATTGAAACAATTTTGACTTACTTTATATTTTTACCCCTTCTCTGGACTACAACCTTGTCGTGGTGGAAGGGCTTGTGTGTTCCTATGACCTAGAGAGAGTAACTGGCGGGAACTATGTTCCTGGTAGGGTCACCCATGCCAGGATGATCAATAGGTAGGGGCCTGACGAAAGGTAGTCCACGCAGTGTCTGTACCTCAGTGAGGCGGCTGCAAAGGCGTCTGTACCCCAGTGGGGCGGCCATTATGGGTGATGGTGGTGTCACGTTAAGAGAAAGGTTGAGGAAGGCAA
>KZ308359.1:2642233-2652398 GCA_000376725.2 Ladona fulva | reverse complement strand
GGACTAAGTAACCTGTTTCACAGAAGAAAATTTAACAGAAGGAAATTGTTTCACAAAGACAAGTCAGCCTTAGAATAATTTATTTTAATGAAAATAAACATTAAATTGCAACTAGGAATCATTCAAAATTTCAGTTTTTATAAAAGATTTTGAATTTTTAATAGAGGATTTTAGAGATAAAACTGCAACAATTCAAACCATTAATCTGATTAACTTAAACTGGTTATAAGATGCAATCAGAATGTCTTGATTATGCTTACAGTAAATGTATTAATTCAGAAGTAAGTGAACTTTAATCTGTATATTTTTATTCTAAAGGGAGGAAAAATTTGTATTGTTCCCCCAATGTTTACTCAAGAGATATGACATGATAATAATGCTGAAATTAGTTTCTCCAGAATAATAGTTATTTGGAAAAGTACAAATCTTTCCTTCCATCCGAATGAACATTAGTTCCCACCATATCTCAGCTACCTCTGTGGACTTTATCTGTATATCTATTCAAACCTAGAAAAGTTGTGTTCTTAATGAGAATCTAGCTCAATCTTGATCTGCATTGGTGTAATATCTATTTAATTAGCAAAATTAAATCTTGTTTCTATTTCAGGGAGCCAAAATCAATCCGTGGAAGTCTAATCTCTGAGCCAGAAACATGGATTCATCATATCCTTCCCCTTATCAGTCTGTGTTCTTTATGAGGGGAATAAAATTCATTCTGTGATATTTCGTAAAATTAATTCTTTGACATCTTTAAAAATTTAGTGTAGTAAAAATTAACCATTATATGTTTAAACCCTCTTACTGCCAGCCTTCTTTAAGTGATCTGTATAAAAACTGCCACACCTTTGGAGGATGGAGAGCTACTTCAGAATAAATACTAAAATTTTTTTTTGGTATAAAAACATGAAGTTATCTTTTACATCAGTCAATCATCGTGAGAGTTTCTTAAGTTAATGCAAATTATCAACAGGTATAATGGATGTGTCTGAAAGCCAACTGATTTCCATAGACAAAAGTGTCTGAAAAAGAGTCAGTCAGCATATCAACCAGCAGCAGTTTTCATGAATACTCCAAAAGGGCCAATGTATCAGCCTGCTGCAGGTAAAAAGGTTTATGTAAATTAATCTTTCTATTTTGAATGTACAATTTTACACAGAAAAAGTTACCTCTCTACTTATAGAAACAAAAACTGGTAAAGGAAGAAAAGGTCTCCAGAAAGAAATGCATTGTAAATAAGGACATCATGAGTAACATTTTATAGAAGATACTTAATCCCATAAATGGGGTAAGCTCCTTATGCATGCTCCTGAGAGGTTCACACAATATGGAGAGCACCTATACTCTACTGTATGAAATATTGCACCTAAGCATCAGAAACAACCCTCCTCACCATGCAATTGGTTCCAGTTCCAGTGAATTGAAACCAGTCCCCAGTTAAGAGGTTAAAATCCATTCAATTCCCATGAAGTAGGACTCTTCTACCAGCAGTAATACAACCCAAGTCATAGCAGTGAGCTTATAGAGCCAAATTTGAAAGGAGTAAAAATGTCTATTTTAAGAAAATGAAAAGGAATATTTTACTATTACATTATTGCTATTTAAAACTCCTAAAATGAGAAATTACAATCAAGGATAACTGTTAAAATGATCATCTAAGAAAGTGATAGCTTTGATGGAAAATCAAAACATAAATTAAAGCAATACTACCCTATAGACCATCAGCAAGCTATTTCCTAAGTTCGTCCATTCCCTTTCCAGTCATACCACTTGCTTCAACAACCTTAATGTCTCTGTGAGATTCATCTCTTCTGATGATGCACATTATCAGAAAAGCCTCATTCCAAATCTGACAGTAGGATACATCCATTTTTGACAAAATTAGTAGTGTCTGCATCATAGATTAAATAAACTCTATCAACAAATGAAACATGTTTGCTACTACAAAGCATTTTTGCTTAATTAATGCCAGAAAGGTTATTTATGATGGAAGAATGTTCATCATGAGATTAAATAGAGTACAAAGTGAGTGTTTGGTAAATATGGTAAGACTGATAGTTGCCGGTTGACCAACAGATATGTGAAATAAATCAGTGAGAATTTGAGAGGTTTAAAGTTTGAGAAGCTTCATGTGTGGGAATTGTTGAGTGACACAGATGGTAAATGGAAAAACACAGATAATAAATATATTGCTGAAGAGTTGACAACATAAGACACTACGGCTAATTTCATTAGACATTTTGTTAGATGACATGGGAGATTCAGAGAGAAGGGATTTGAAGATTAATTTTGTGAAAATAGTTGCTGTTGTCCTATGTTGCGTGATGTTGGAAATATGAAAATTGTAGGTGATTTCTTTTTACTTCGGTGAAGTACAATTAAAAATGGAAGAAAAGGAGGTAAAGTAAGGGCTGAAAATACATACTGAAGAAAAGCAGGTGGCAGTGGTAAAAGAAATATTTTTCGAATACAACGAATGTCACCTACACTACATAATGTCATTAAATTTTTCGTGATGCAAATTTAAACTTTGCAATATCAATTATATGTTCATTTAAAATCTTTAATCGAATATAGCTTCGCATACACTTATTTACCTATTACAAACACTTTTTCTTTTCCCGAAACTTTAGTGCCGAGCATAGGGTCGGCTATTTACCGAAGGGCCCGGGTGCAAAATGCCATATGACTCCCTTCTCCGTGGTGGTATTTTTATGGGAGCCTCTAAGGCTAAGGTACGCGGTTATTACGCACAAGCGGGCCGCACCGAGAATCGAACCCAGGACAGTATACACCATCAGGCGAACGCGCTATCCGGAAGCCTTAATTACTTTCCTTTAAAAAACTGTATAGAAGTAATGAAGAAGGAAAGTAAATCTTGTCAACATTTATTTTAAGTTCACGAAAGAAACTTTCCAGCTCGTGCCGAGATCGAACTCTTTCTACAACCGGAAAATATAGCGAGAAAAGTAACTGTAGCAATGAGCGGGAACGAGAAATTAGGCCCATTCCGGCTTCTGACCTCTGGCGTAGATATCTCAGCAGACGACTTTGTGAAAGACGAATCAAAAGCGTGGTTCAGAACCGAGACTTTTTCCTCACTGTACGGAAAAACCCAAGGATGAACGATTGAAACATTTCCTGCTCGACATCGTCCTAAACCACATAAGGACTTTGCGTCACATCACGCTAAAAGATCTCTAGCGCAGTTTTTCTTACAGTTTCTGAAGTTAGGAGTGGGAAATTTCCTTTTGACTGATTGTGATTTTGAAGAGATATGAATGTACGAAGATAACTTTAGACATGGTAGCAATTACTAACTTTTTAATTACAAGATGATGTCGTCGAGGAAGATTTTATATATTTCGATTCTGCTGCTGTCTGTCGAAAGAGACAGTTTCTTATTTAGTGCTGGTAGTAATTTGGACGAAGGACAGTGTAAGGGACTGCCAAATTGTGTGTGTATGAAATTTTCGAACTATGATTCATATAGTACCAATCTCATTTGCGAGAATGAGATCAACGTCAACGCATCGGTTTACTTCGATTCTGTTGGGATTGAAACAGAATTCACTCTGTCCTGTGTTCCCGATATCAAGCCGAAACATTTGCTTAAGGACTATTACAACTTACTGGATCTAAAAAATTTCCAAGCACTTTTTAATATTATGCGAGTATTTTCGTGCCCAGAACCACCAATTCCGTATTCTTCATTCTTATCTCCCCCCAAATCACTCGTCCATGATAGCATTCAGTCCCCGAACATCGATTCACTCATAATTGACTGCAATGATTACAGGAGAAAATTTTTCCTGCAGAGAAGCCATTTGCACGGTCTTCAAAGTCTCAAAGGACTTACCATTCATTGTCACACCATGTATGACTTGCCATCTGATATTTTCTTTGATACATCCCCTTCTCTCTATACAATTGCAATTGAATCTACAAAGGTAAGCTCTATTTTCTCTAATACGTTCTCACCTCTGTTTGGTTTACAAGAGCTATTCATGAGTAAAAATTCCATAAGGTCTATATCAGATGGTACATTCAATAACCTCACATCTCTTCTTAAGTTGGAACTCAGTCATAATTCTATAACCAACTTAGATGATAATGTGTTTCAAGAGCCGAGAGAGCTCAGGTACTTGAATTTGAGTTACAATTCCATAATCTCTTTGCCAAGAAGTATCAGTTATCTAGTAAATCTAACAGTTTTGGATGTCAGCTACAATTCTTTGGAAGAAATCTCTTCATTAGAGGGCTTAATCAACTTGAAAAGACTCTATGCGGACTACAACAAATTAATCTATGTAAATACTTCAACGATAGCTTCTTTGAAAAGTGTAGAATATATTTACTTGTCAGGAAATGCAGTGCTGCATCTTGATCCCATACCATTTCCTCTTAATAAACTCTACACTTTTATTCTCAGACACAATTCACAATCAGCACTATCTGTCGAGCCTTTTCTGTCTGGTGAACGTATCACTGAATTAATATTTTGTAATTCTTCGATTATATCCATTCATCCAGCTTTCCTTGAGAAAATTCCTTCAATCAAAACTGTAGATTTCAGTAATAACAAATTAAGCTCAATTCCAGAAGATTTGTTTTTAAAAAGTAAACAATTGTATAAAGTTATCCTGAGAGAAAATAACATTTCAGAGCTTCTGCCCAATACTTTCAGTAATAATCCTAAACTGGAGGATCTTGATATATCATCAAACCTAATAAGTAGTCTCCATGATAAAATATTTGCCAACAACCATGAGCTACGATACTTGGACATCTCTAATAATCAGCTTACTACACTTTCAAATGTAATATTTTACAACAAATCTTCACTTGCATCGCTACATGCAGCTAATAATCAGTTGAGGTTCATTGATCCAGCACTTCTAAATACAAGCAGAAGAGTTACTAATTTGGATTTTAGCGGCAATTTGTTAGAACAGATTCCTGAAGATATATTTTTCCCATTAATGGATAGACTTTTCTATCTTAAACTAGATAGAAACTGTATTTCATCATTGCCTCTTCTACAGTTACCTGATGTTAAATTGTTAAACCTGTCACACAACTGCTTGGAATATATTCAAGAGGGCTTATTCCAGAATTTAACATCTATTGACAAGTTAGACTTGTCCTACAACCGCATCAAGAACATTTCAAACTCACCTTTGCTACCTCAGAGAGTGTATATGACATTGTTGGACTTATCAAACAATCAATTGTCACACATTCCCAAGGAAATGCTTTCTACTAAGGATATTTCAATAGATTCAATAAATATATCTGGCAACTCTCTAACATATTTTTATGTGAACTGTATTGATGAAGTTAAAGACTTAGTTGAGTTGCGTGCTGCTAACAACAACTTGTCATACTTCGGACTAGATCCAAATGTTGACAGCTGGATTCTTTATTTATCCATTAGAGTTTTGGATCTTTCCAATAACAATCTTGATTTCAAAGAAGCTAGATGGTTTTATGATGACTCAAAGAGCATGTGGGGAAAAGTTACTTCTCTTCTTCGATTCAATAATTTAGAGGTAAGATATTTCCATTAAGTGCTGGAGCATTTTTATCAATGATTATATCAATGTAGGACTTTTTTTATTTATTCCATGTAAGTGGCTATAAATTATTGATTTTCTTAAATAAAAAGTTAAACCTCCTTGCATTTTAATAGTTATTCACTATGTTAAGCCAAGCTTTTTGGCTTTATTGGTTTTATTAGTAAATTGATGTATAATGATAAATATAAATGAAATAGAATTTAAAGTACATTACCTTGTATAAAATTTATCTTCATGGTAGAGGGGGCAAGGCAAGAAAAATTATGTATTTTGGGGATGGAGAACAATCAAACATGAGTAGACTAAGGCAACTGATCATTGAACTTGGAGGCACTCATTATCTCTCTTTAGGTCCATGAGAAATCAGTCCCTCTTAATTTTTTGTTGCCACTTGTGATGTATTGTTATAATTTCTTTCTTAACCTTTGTAACTTAAAATGCCAGAATATCAGTATCCATATCATCTCCTTGGGTGCCAAAGAGTTCAGTACTGTTTCAGTAAATTTTAATTTACTTTGTTTTACTGGTCTCCAATTGACTCAAAAGCTCAAATTGACTCCTAGCAATAGTATTTAGACTTTTGGGGGTAAATATCAATGTAGCTAGAAAACAAGTATATCATCCATGGCAATAAAGAATTGAAATAGACTGAATTCTCACAAAAATCTAAGGAGATTTTCAGAATATCTGAGTTTACTGATAAGTCCAAACTTGAACTCCTAGTCAAAGATGAGTAGAACTCCCTCCATGTGCCCTAAAAAGCATACTTTTTGTTGCTCCTCCTCCTCAGCTATGTAGATAAAATGAACAGGATTTAGCAGTAATTTGCATGAAATGCCCTTGAAAATTATGTAATGTCCTTTGTCTTGCATGGACAAACAAACATACCATGTTGAAAAAAATCTAAGTGTTTTTCTTCATGCCTTACTTTAATTTTTTTGAAGTGCTCTCAAAAACCTGCTTCACTATATTCATAATAAAGAGGTACAGAAGTTATTTAAAGATCAGAAGAATCACTTTCTCCTAAAATAATATTATGGTTTAATATCTGATTCAAANTTTCTGAGGCTGTAAAGGCATGTGGCGCCTTGCTACATCACCCACTCACCATGAATGACAATACATTCTTTAAAACTTCACACTCAGGACCCCAAAGGACAGGAGATTTATGCCCTAGAGTGTAGTACATTTTTAGTCAATAAAGATGTTTAAAGAATGAGTACCCAGCTCAGAATTACAATAACTTGTTGTGCTTCTTTGTACATACTTTCTAAGAATTGGTTTTCTGATCTTATCTAAAATTCTCTGAAATGCATTTTAAGAGAAAAACTGAGTCTTCTAAGGACAGTTCAAGTAAGAGGAGAGAGACAATAGATTTAGAAATCAAAATGCAGGTGATCAGTCAGAGAAAAAGAGCTAATGTCAAGGCAAAGGAGCTAGACCTACCACACTCAATTGTTTAAGGATTAAGACGAATGCTTTACATGCGAAGTAATAACACCTTTCCTCAATTAAGGATTGAGGAAAAGTGTTATTACTTCACATAGTAAAGCCTGAATCCCTAGGAATAACATGCATTATTGCAGAATTATTTTACATCTCACCACTGCGTGATTTTAATTTAATGGTGAAAAGATGTGGTATTTAACTCCTATTTTTTTCATTTCTGTCTCTGAATTCAAGCATGTGACCTATGCATTTCTCAATGCTTATTTACTCCTATGTATAGGTTTTACTTCTGTCCAACAACTCTGTCAGCACAATATTTTTGGATTGTCGAGATGATCTTAACAAACTGCGTCTGCTTGACCTTCGATATAACAAGATTCGTCGTCTTCAGCATCATGATATAATGTTCACTTCACCAAATGCACCTCGCCTGTTCCCAGTAAAAAATACTGTTGACAGAATTCTGCATCCAAGATTAAATAATAATGATCCTCCATCTGCACCATCACCTCCGTTGATTGTTGACCTTCGTGGAAATCTTATTCGAAGTGTTGATATACGATCAAATAAGGTAAAGGAATCTCTTAATTTATTTTATAAATTTTTCTCCTCTTTATAGATGTAACATTGTAAATCATTCACACTTTTAAATGTAATATTTTACAACAAATCTTCACTTGCATCGCTACATGCAGCTAATAATCAGTTGAGGTTCATTGATCCAGCACTTCTAAATACAAGCAGAAGAGTTACTAATTTGGATTTTAGCGGCAATTTGTTAGAACAGATTCCTGAAGATATATTTTTCCCATTAATGGATAGACTTTTCTATCTTAAACTAGATAGAAACTGTATTTCATCATTGCCTCTTCTACAGTTACCTGATGTTAAATTGTTAAACCTGTCACACAACTGCTTGGAATATATTCAAGAGGGCTTATTCCAGAATTTAACATCTATTGACAAGTTAGACTTGTCCTACAACCGCATCAAGAACATTTCAAACTCACCTTTGCTACCTCAGAGAGTGTATATGACATTGTTGGACTTATCAAACAATCAATTGTCACACATTCCCAAGGAAATGCTTTCTACTAAGGATATTTCAATAGATTCAATAAATATATCTGGCAACTCTCTAACATATTTTTATGTGAACTGTATTGATGAAGTTAAAGACTTAGTTGAGTTGCGTGCTGCTAACAACAACTTGTCATACTTCGGACTAGATCCAAATGTTGACAGCTGGATTCTTTATTTATCCATTAGAGTTTTGGATCTTTCCAATAACAATCTTGATTTCAAAGAAGCTAGATGGTTTTATGATGACTCAAAGAGCATGTGGGGAAAAGTTACTTCTCTTCTTCGATTCAATAATTTAGAGGTAAGATATTTCCATTAAGTGCTGGAGCATTTTTATCAATGATTATATCAATGTAGGACTTTTTTTATTTATTCCATGTAAGTGGCTATAAATTATTGATTTTCTTAAATAAAAAGTTAAACCTCCTTGCATTTTAATAGTTATTCACTATGTTAAGCCAAGCTTTTTGGCTTTATTGGTTTTATTAGTAAATTGATGTATAATGATAAATATAAATGAAATAGAATTTAAAGTACATTACCTTGTATAAAATTTATCTTCATGGTAGAGGGGGCAAGGCAAGAAAAATTATGTATTTTGGGGATGGAGAACAATCAAACATGAGTAGACTAAGGCAACTGATCATTGAACTTGGAGGCACTCATTATCTCTCTTTAGGTCCATGAGAAATCAGTCCCTCTTAATTTTTTGTTGCCACTTGTGATGTATTGTTATAATTTCTTTCTTAACCTTTGTAACTTAAAATGCCAGAATATCAGTATCCATATCATCTCCTTGGGTGCCAAAGAGTTCAGTACTGTTTCAGTAAATTTTAATTTACTTTGTTTTACTGGTCTCCAATTGACTCAAAAGCTCAAATTGACTCCTAGCAATAGTATTTAGACTTTTGGGGGTAAATATCAATGTAGCTAGAAAACAAGTATATCATCCATGGCAATAAAGAATTGAAATAGACTGAATTCTCACAAAAATCTAAGGAGATTTTCAGAATATCTGAGTTTACTGATAAGTCCAAACTTGAACTCCTAGTCAAAGATGAGTAGAACTCCCTCCATGTGCCCTAAAAAGCATACTTTTTGTTGCTCCTCCTCCTCAGCTATGTAGATAAAATGAACAGGATTTAGCAGTAATTTGCATGAAATGCCCTTGAAAATTATGTAATGTCCTTTGTCTTGCATGGACAAACAAACATACCATGTTGAAAAAAATCTAAGTGTTTTTCTTCATGCCTTACTTTAATTTTTTTGAAGTGCTCTCAAAAACCTGCTTCACTATATTCATAATAAAGAGGTACAGAAGTTATTTAAAGATCAGAAGAATCACTTTCTCCTAAAATAATATTATGGTTTAATATCTGATTCAAAATTAACGACACCACTGTAAATGAAATTCACAGAGTCAGGCGAGATATGGTGGAATTCCATCATGTAGAAAGAGAAGACAGGATGGTACTTTTTCCACAAAATATTTTATTGGTGCTACCGGTTTCAACGAAACATCGTCATCATCAGGCACATAAGACAGAAAAATCAAGCAAATATATATACTGGCAAGGATGGGAGGGAGAAGAGGGAAGAGGAAGGGGGGAAGGAAGAGGTAAGGAAGTGAAATCGTGGCGGTGAGTGCAATGGTTAGGATAAAGGGACGGAGCAGTGGGGAATGGAAAGGGTACAGAAGCTCGTTAACCACGGAAAAATTAGGGGAATTTCGGTGAGAAAGGATTTCGAGCTGTTCTAAGAAGTTTAAACGAGGGCCTTTACTGCAGATGTGGAGGACTTCGGGGATGAAATCACCAGAGTGGTTGGATTCCAGGAGGTGTTTTGCAAAATGAGAATTTGAGGAATTATTTAAAAAAGATCTTTGATGTTCTTTCGCTCTGATGGAAAAACAGCGGGAAGTCTGGCCCAAGTATACAGCGTCACAGTCTAAACACCTAAGTCTGTAGATCCCGGCTTTTGACAAAAGGTTGTGCTTATCTTTTCCATTACAAAAAAGTTTTTGCAGATTCAGGGAAGTTTTGAAGGAAGGTCTCAGT
>KZ308359.1:2609895-2626513 GCA_000376725.2 Ladona fulva | reverse complement strand
CTTTATTGGAACTGTACGGAGTTATCAATCGACGCAGTTTGTTAAAAGAAACGTACTACCGATACGTGACAAACCGACGGCGTATTTTTGCTGTCACAATTGATAATATGCTGTAGATTAAAATTTCAGAATCAATTTACACGTAAGTTATGCCTCAACTACCAAAATGTCTTGTTTAACGGTGTATGCCAGTTCCCGAGCTCGTTCAGTGCCAGCTATTTTTATGGCACTTTTAGGGAACATCTGGGTTCGGGCAAAATTGGGTTTCCCTGCGCCTGCCTACTCCTAGCGGTATTCTGTAGCGAGGGAAAGGGCGGTCTATCTCTGTTTTGAATTTTAATTGTTCGCGATTAGAATTACTAGAAAACTTTCTCCTTGACTCACTGAATGAAGTTTTGATCTTATGCTTGATTACTAAAGCTTTTACTTTGTGATCATATTCTGATTTTATCATTAAAAATTTGGACATCTGTGATGTTTTTAAATGTGACTGAAATTTGTACTCAAATGTATTTTCTTGCTAAAACAATGCATATAAATAAAATTATATTTTTTCAGCATAAATTCCTGTTTAATTTATTATTATCATTTCCTTCTATCTTATAATTGTCTTTTTCATTTACTTATTTTCTCTTCTGAGAGTCTCCTCCTTTTTCATTAGCATACTATTTGATAAGAATACGTTGTGGATGAGTTTTCATTAGTTTTTCCGTATTAAATAAATATGGCGAAAATACGTAGAGCAGGGAAGGCTGAACAAGGAGAGCGCCGTCACTGCCACCTAGGCGGCTGCCCAGAAAGGATTAGGTCACATACGTCACTATGGGCTGGGGATAGGACTTGCACAAGGCTGTTAGGGAAGTTAGCGCGTTAGCGGACGGGGCTGAACCAGTGACTACTGTCAAGCTGTTCATGAATGGATTACACATGCGTTTAAACGTGACAGTTACCGTTTAATTAACAAAAAGTTGTGCATTTAAATAGAAAAAATAAAAATGGGTTTATTAACTATATTGAAGAAAATGAAAATCAAAGAGAAGGAAATGAGACTGTTGATGCTGTATCCTTTATGTAAAATTAACGACCGGAGGTCATCCGTATGTCGCGAAAACGTATGGTAATTAACATCATTTTGGAAATGCATCATTGTAATAATAGAATATTAGTGCTTTAGCTCAAAATGTCTGGTAGTTTCTTTAACTTCGAATAGAGGGCTGGATAATGCTGGAAAAACTACAACCCTGAAAAGGTTCAACGGTGAAGAAATTGATACAATTTCACCTACACTAGGGTTTAACATTAAAACTTTAGAGCATATAGGGTAAGCATAAAATAAGCTAAGTTGAAGTACAATCATAATCCTGGATTAACGTTCAGTTTTTGTATAGGTATACATTGAATGTGTGGGATGTAGGCGGCCAAAAATCATTAAGGTCTTATTGGAGAAACTACTACGAATGCACAGATGGTTTGGTGTGGGTGGTGGATTCAGCGGATAAACGCAGACTTGAAGACTGTAAAATAGAGCTACATAAACTACTAGAAGAGGAGGTTGTGGACGATTTTGTTTTGAATTTGTATTAATAGACTGAGGCTTGTTTTCCTGATCTTCAACGTTTTCTTTCCTTTAGCGTTTGTCTGGCGCTTCGCTGTTAGTTCTTGCAAACAAGCAGGAATATTTAATTTTGAATGTGTATTGGGGAAATAAGCTAGATGCGATAAATGTGATTTTCATCATGATTTTAATAAAAATCTTTTTAACAAAAGCTCTTGATTTTGCAGTCCCTTTGGATTTATGTTAAAGAGGTTTTCCTGTATATATTTTATATTTAGTTAGATAGTACAGGAGTTTCAGACAGAATGGATCTGAAGATTAATTTTGACAAAACTAGCTGCTTTACTTTAGTAAATTCAGCATAAAGGTGAAAATGGTACATATTTTTTTACTTGGAGGTAGTATATATAAGATTGAGCATATGGAATGAAATGAATTTAGAAATGAAAATGCATTTGAAAGAGGGTGGAATGCAGTCAGCATTTAAACATGAGGAATTGTTGAAAGAGCCAATGATGCCCACTTTAAAAAGGTCTGGATGCTCTCTCCTAGCTGTACAGTGAAAAGGTTTGGTTTGGAGAAGCACATGAGAGAACTGAATACCATTGGAAGGACCATAAGAAGAGCATGAGAGGCAAAAACAGGAAAGAGAGAAAAAGTCAACTTGATGGAAAAATGGTGAATGTTGTCTGGGTGACCTGCATGAATGTATAGACACAAGCAAAGGATAAACAGCAGTGAAATGGAAATGAACATGGAGAATATGTGAGGTGTAAAGGGAAAAGGTTGAGAAGAAGCTGATTAAATGTGATGAATAAGCTCCTATAGAGATGAATGTAATGTTTATAACAAAAGCATGTGCTTGAAACATTATTCGATGGTTGTGAAGAAAAATATGTTTGTAAAGATAGGAGAGGGAGGAGGATGATTCAGTATAGAAAAATACCATTAAAATTCTCATACCAAAAGGGGACAATATAAATTCTATAGTATTAGGCCAGACTTCGTGGAAAGCCATAATGAGAATTAAAGAAGGCACTTCGTAGTTTCCACACTAAAACAATATAGTCACTATGGCACATAAGTAATAAGCAAGGAATAATATAAGTAATGTGTAATAAGCAAGGAATTAAGGAATATTTCTCAATTTTAAATTTCTTTGTTGTATCCAATTAAGGATATATATGTAATAATTCAAAAATTCAAATCGATCAGAAAAAAAATGAGAGCTAAATCACTGAGAAGCATGTAGAAGAGTAAGTGTCAGTTTATCGATAAGACCAAATAAAAATAAATGCATTTTTTAAACCTTAAAACTTTAAATTTACTTCCAAAATTACCATTGATGGATTCAACGATAAAAAAGTGGTTTTTCGTACTGAATTTATTGATGGCTTGCTTGATGCTGCATAATTTTTATGCTAAATTATGTACTAGATGGAAATATTTCACAACATTTTAACAAGATTACCGACGAAATAAAAGTTAATGTATGAAATAATGCTAAATGCTGTACCTTCGCTGCTGCAAGATCAGGATCTGCCATTATTTCATAAAATAGTACACCAGCAGCTGATATCTGACATAGATTACTGGCATCAACGACATATATTAATTTTCTAACTCCTTTGAAATAATTTTTCCATATCGGAGTCATGGCACCACCTACTTCCCTTATTGTAACTTCCTTCATGTTATCAAGAAGCACCGTTGTAAAATATGTTCCAACGGTAGGAACAGTGCTTGATGTGGCATCAATATTTTCATCTTGTTTAAGGTTCTTCAACAAAAGCGTTTTTCCAGATCCTTTTGGGCCAAGGCAAATGATCGTCATAGGGATTACCTTCACAAATAATTCGAATATTGAAAGTATGGCGAAATAAACAAATTATGTAGTTTCTTCCGTTAATACTCCGTTTAAAGTATACAAGCTAACCTCTCAGAGCCTAGAAGTTAATTGTTAAAGTGATTCAAAGGAATTGAACACTTCACTATCAAAGCTTTCGAGGTCGCAGTTGTGTTACCTCACGAGCTTCTGGCGAACGTTGCACCTGCTCAAAATTTCAAACAAAGTCTGAACCTCCAGAACTTTTGAAGAAACAAAAATCCATACTCTTTATTAAGTAGTGCATCACCATGGAAACGAAAGAATTTCAGTAATTTACAATGTCAATTCATGATTCTTTGTAATTACGTAGTTTAGAGACAATGTTTTGTAAAGCAAGAAGGAAAGGTATGATACCATCAGAAAATCCTTTATTGTCAGGTATTTTGAAGGCAATTTACGGCCCTCGCATCTCCCACAATAACAAACTGCGCCAACCAAAGTTCATTTGTTTATAATGGTAGCGAAATCAACTGAAGTTAGGGAAGTTAGCGCGTTAGCGGACGGGGCTGAACCAGTGACTACTGTCAAGCTGTTCATGAATGGATTACACATGCGTTTAAACGTGACAGTTACCGTTTAATTAACAAAAAGTTGTGCATTTAAATAGAAAAAATAAAAATGGGTTTATTAACTATATTGAAGAAAATGAAAATCAAAGAGAAGGAAATGAGACTGTTGATGCTGTATCCTTTATGTAAAATTAACGACCGGAGGTCATCCGTATGTCGCGAAAACGTATGGTAATTAACATCATTTTGGAAATGCATCATTGTAATAATAGAATATTAGTGCTTTAGCTCAAAATGTCTGGTAGTTTCTTTAACTTCGAATAGAGGGCTGGATAATGCTGGAAAAACTACAACCCTGAAAAGGTTCAACGGTGAAGAAATTGATACAATTTCACCTACACTAGGGTTTAACATTAAAACTTTAGAGCATATAGGGTAAGCATAAAATAAGCTAAGTTGAAGTACAATCATAATCCTGGATTAACGTTCAGTTTTTGTATAGGTATACATTGAATGTGTGGGATGTAGGCGGCCAAAAATCATTAAGGTCTTATTGGAGAAACTACTACGAATGCACAGATGGTTTGGTGTGGGTGGTGGATTCAGCGGATAAACGCAGACTTGAAGACTGTAAAATAGAGCTACATAAACTACTAGAAGAGGAGGTTGTGGACGATTTTGTTTTGAATTTGTATTAATAGACTGAGGCTTGTTTTCCTGATCTTCAACGTTTTCTTTCCTTTAGCGTTTGTCTGGCGCTTCGCTGTTAGTTCTTGCAAACAAGCAGGATTTACCTGGGGCACTTAGTGCAGAAGAGATCAAAGAAGTAAGCAAAACCTTATTAAGTCATTGAATGATATTACGCCTGATATTATAATGTACTTTAACTAAAGGTCACTTTAAGGCCTGGTATTATAAAGCTTTGTTATAGTTAAAGTGAAGGTTATAGTAAACCAAATATGAATTAGCATGGAGAAGCATAGTAATCTTCACTTTAGTTCTAAAATAATAATGTAATACTGGGCTCTAAAGTGAACTTTAGTTAAAGTCCATTTTAAGTATACATAATAATACCGGGCCATAGTGTTGAATATCACATTGAAATCTATTCTTTATTTTATAGGTGTTGGAGTTGGATCGTATAAAAACCCATCATTGGCACATAGTTCGGTGCAGTGCAGTAACTGGAGAAAACTTGTTAGAAGCTATGAATTGGCTTGTTGGTGATATAGCTGCTAGGATATTTACGCTAGATTAGGCGCAGTGATTTAAGTCAATCATTCCATTCTATTTCTTATGCTGTTTTTGTCACATGCTTCATAAACCAATTCATTGTTTTGAAAATGCTGTATTTATTAATGAGAAATTTATGTTCTTTACTAAAGAGTTAATACTTAAATTTTATAATAAAAGTTAACAAAATTGTTTTCAATTTTGTGCCTTTTATTTTTTTGTTGATTTGGCTCCAGTTTTACCTAATTTCTTTTCCTTCTTGGATTTCTTTTTTACCTTCTTTGCTTTTACAACTAATTTTGTATCAGGGAAAAGCTTTAAGTAATAATCCTTCATTTCTTTGGCATTGAACTCGTTGCCTACTTTGAAAGCTTGAAGTATTTCTCCAACCAGATCTTTATCTAGCTTAATTTTTGCTTCATTCAATTTTAATTGGAATTCTTCTTTTTTGAGTGGTCTGTCTTCAAGTTTCAAAATGAATTGCCTTCAAAGGAAAAAACTGTCAAAATGAGGTAAAGCAGGAAATCATTTTAGAGCAAAGATAATTTTATGGAATATACGATTATAATAATGTTTATTTTTCACATTCCATACTGAGAAGCAGTGGTGTCACTGAATTTGGCACAGTATATTGCAAGAAAGGAAATGCATTATAGTTGAGGTGACCTTAAGTACTGGTTTGGCTGAGACAGCACTGGTTTTGGGTTTTGTCGCAAAAGACTAAAAAAAATTCTATAATCTTCTGATATCCCCAACTGAAATTTGATAGTGTAATCCATATATACAAGAGAATGTACATGGGGTCATGTGAATCCTTTCGGTAAATGCATTGCACACAACCTGCTTTCGTTCAACCTTTGCAAAAACTGGTTGGCTGCGACATCTTTATCAGAGAAACGTGAATGGAAAATGACCTACACTTGAAACCGCCACATTGTCCCAGTGAAACAGATCAGAAATCCAGTCACTCTAATTATAGAAAGCGTTAGTAATAATGAAGGGTATGAAAAAGGAAAGAAACATGAGAAGTTGAAGGTTTTCTGGCCACATATTTCCATAGCGCTTACCTGTATGAGTCAGGGAGAGAAATGGAGTAGTGTTAAATAGGCCTCATTAAATCTTAGACTAAGAAAATCTAAACCAAAGATATATCTGTGTTTTAATCGTATCACGGTCATTCTTGGATCTTTCAGTTGAGTCAGATAGGCAGTACTGCTGCAAATTTAATACTTATATTTCGTATTTGAGTGTCCCTGTATACTTACACAAAATTATTGTCTTAAATATATAGTATTTCTATAATATGATATACAGAAAATGTATACTTTGTGGTATCTGATGTAGATTTTACTACAATTACATTCGCCATTTTCCTTTATACAAATTTTTATGAAAGAGTTATGCATTTGAGTTAACTTTATCACCCTATACACTATAAGCACCATAGAAAAGATTGAACTGAAAATATAACGTTGAAGGATAGTTACTCTTATACAGGTTTTATCAAAATAATCTCAAGATGGAAAATTTCACCTGTTTTCTTTGATATGTACACTGCATGAGCAAAAACAAACTAGAGAGCAACATTCAAGTCTAAAATAAAATTGCAATGGAACATGAAGAAGAAATGTACTCACCCAAAGTCCTTAGGACGTTTCTTTGGCTTCCGAGCCACAAATTTTGCTCTTTTCAGAAGCAGCTCTTTCACATCTGGTCCCTTAATTTGGTAATCACTTTTGTAACCTCCGAAAAGAACTTGGACTTCCCGAACTTTGAGAACTTCCGTCAGCAGCTGAAAAGCCAACTAAATTAGCAAACATTTGGCAGTATATCTTGCAATTATCATTTCTGTTATGTTTTACCTCTTTAAATTCCTTTTCCACAATTACATTTTGAAAGTCAAGAATTTCTATTTGCAGCGTAGGTGTCAATAGAGATGTTAGCAAGGTCATGGCTCCATTGTGGGTAAAGTAGTTCATGAAAATCTTCAATTGTTTGATGGATGCATTCTTTTTCAAACCCTCTCCAATCACAATGACATCATCATTATTGAAGCTAATGAAAGAAAAAATTCCAATATTAACATATTGAGGAGTAACTTCTCCATGATGACTACGTAAAGAAAAACACTTTTTGATTTCCACAATATACTTTTAATCTGTACCATGACCATTTTCATTACATTGTAACATAATCAGGTATCCAAAGCAAAAAATTTCTTTTATGAGATTAAAAATATTCTGTGTTTTTCTTCAGTGTTGTTAAAACAATTTCTAAAGACTTTAAATCTTCCCAACAATTTTGGCAATAGCAGAAAATGGCTGTTGAAGTGGTTGTTTTCTATTTTTGAGAATTAATGTTCTAACAATTTTATAAGGCTAAAACAACTGATTTTTACCAATAAAAAAATCACAACACTTTGTTTCAATTTTAACTTTACATGGCTTTGCAGTGAGTAAAGAAGATGATTGAAATCCACATTGCTTAGATGCTTGTATCATTAATAAATGGTTGGTTAATTTACGACACCTGGAATAAATTTGGAAAAAATGTAAATAAAAACTGAAAATTTTTTAAAGAAGTACATTATCATCTCGATGTTTTGGACCGAGCCATACTTTGTTAAAGGCACCTCAACAATTCAAAGGATTGACTCTGACAGCATACATTTCATTATAGCCCATCATATTTGTGGGAGAAATTTTGCACACCCAGCAAATATAAAAAACTGGTCAATTGCCTGGTAGCAGCCCATGGGGAACTGAATTGCACTTTTTACGTTAAGCTCTACAAAAACTATAGTATTTTGGATATAGAGAACCAGGAAATGTAAAAATAAATTTTTAATATATTTATCTATAGAGTGAGAAAGGGAATAAGGGTAAGCTCGCCTGGAATGAAGTATGCCAGGAAAAACAAGCTATAAACGAAAGTGAAAAGTCATAGAATACTAGAACTCAAACTAATGGTAAGATTCAGTCAGTTGATGCAAGCCAATGTTCTTAGAATTTCCCATCTTTGCTGAACCAATTCTTACATCTATATGTTATGATAATAGTTAAGGGATATAAACAGAGTTACTACAATCTATTGGTAGGATCGAGAATATAATAATAAAATTTCAATTTTGGATCACAAAATACTTCAATCTCATTCCATCCCTTAGCTCCATAAATGAATTTTTAAATTATGATATCAGCAGAAATTTTAAGCATGTGCTTAAGACTGCAGTGTTTGGCTGCATACTGTATGTTCATAAAATTTTTAATCCAGCCACGGTTCAAATCTACATCTTATAATTTCCATCTACAGAGCAAACCACAGTAGCATTGCCTACAAAGTTAGCCTAAAAATGGAATGAAACTGCTATGTGTGTTCCCTTAATTGTCTTAGAACATCTGCTTGCAAAGTGGAAGATCTCAGTTGGGAAATACTTTTTTCACTTCTGTTTCAGTTATCAATGCCCAGGTCTACAAGTTTGGGAAAAGCTGTATTAACCTAATTAACTTATTCACATTCAGATTTTTCAAACCTATTGTTACTGATGTCCAAGTACCAAAGAATATTGTTTTTCGAGAGGCATTCTGCAAGAGGACCAGCAGCCAACTCATCTAATCCATTCCATGAAATATCAAAACATTCTAAAGATGTATTAATTTTTAAGCCAGCAAATAGTTTCTTGCAACCTATTTAAAGCAATTTAATTAATCAATTCGTGCTGCCATTAATAATTTATCCATATAAGGAAATGAATGAGCTACCCTCTTTGGAGTTCAGATGATTCCAACTTAAGTCAAGTTTCTCCAATATGCAATTCTCCTCCAACATCTTCCCAAGACGAACTGCTGACTTTTTGAATAAGTTATTTCCACTTAGTATTATATTCTTTAATCCTGAATGCTCCATAAATGGTTTAGCAAGGAATTTCATGCCATCATCTTCGATATAGTTGTCAGCTAAATTAAGCAATTTCAAGGAGGTATTGGCTTGTATTCCAAGAGCTAATATTTCTGCACCTTTCTGACAAATTCTATTAAGAAATCCTCAATTCTATAAATATTTCATTTTAAGGTAAGATGTACAAACATTAAAATGGCTATGCTTACTTGCACCCCTTTAAGTTGAGTTCAGAGATAGTTGCATTTACACGCAGCATTTCTCTCAAGTGATAAACAGCTTCATTTGTAAAATGGTTATCCTCCAGGTTCAACACTCTTATGAAACTATTGCTTCTAAGTGCCTCAGCCATTGCTTTGACACCCTTTGAATTAAGACCATAGAACTAGAGGGGATAAAAACTGTGTACCACAAGCATCAAGAAATTATTTATTGCAATTATCATAAGAGGTTGATAATCTAGTATGTCTACAATTGATAGTATGTATTGAAATGCATAGTATATAACGAACCTTACAGAATGATACAATTTCTGCATGATAAACATGATCGAATTTCAACTTAGTTCTCTAGCTTTCCTACAAAGAAATAGAAAGCTTTTGCTCCTGGCAAAGAAGTTACTCACAGCCCAAGCAAATCTATCTTCAAGAAATTATGTTGGCAAGGGGTTAGGGTGACTGTATGCCCCTACGGGTGACAATGTATCACAATTTATGTACAAAAGTAAGACATACTGAGCCTCTGTCCACTGATATTCTGTGAAGACAGGGGCCATGAGCTTTCAATTTTGCTCTACCAAACTTACTGTCACCGAAGAGTGCCCAGGCATGTGTTGCCCAGTTAATTTTTGAGTGCCTTTTATTTAATGAAAAGTTTGAAAGCCTTTAGCATAAGTTTTCACTAATATATTACTGATTTTGCATATTATAAATTTTGTAGTGTGTTACATGGTTCACTTCAAACATTTAAATGAAGAAATAAATAAAATTGCAACTTTGCAATGATGGCTCATCTCCATTGACTAAGTACCCACATTCATTTTCTTGCCTCCCATAGATGGAAAAAATTAAAGAGAATTATGCTTACCACCTCTTACGACAGTAAATAATTATGAAAATTTCCATTATCTTAAATTTGAGAAAGACTACAAGGAGATCTAGATATTATTTCATTGATTCTCTTACACAGAAGATTTACCTAACTTACTGAATCAAAGCCAACATTTATTTGGCCATGAAGATACTGGAAGAATTTTGGATACAAAAAGAAAAGGTTTACTCTTTAGATGAAAGGAAACCTCAGTGAGTGACATAACTAAACTGAAATTTTTTCAGAAATAATACTTCTGACTTTTGTGGAAATAAAGGCAAAAATCACAAAATAGTATCCCATCAAATTACGTCCCAATTGAAATCTTATTTAAGTTATGGGGTCCTATGAAGCTAAAAAGAATGCAAACCCCAAGGTCAACTTCATTCCTGTAGAAGCTTTCATAGAATGATGTTATTGGTGCAACTTCAAGACGTTTGCAAACTTCCTCATACTTCTCTTTGGCTCCATATTCAGACTTTTTCTTTGAAGCTGTCACTATAAAAATTTAAATAACAATTCAGAACTATAAAAAAGGATCCACAAGAAATAGAAAAACTTGCAAATAAAATTTAGCACTGCTAAGTTGCAAATATATTCAGAATATTCTCAACGCCTCTAGACAATAAAATATGTTTAACAAATCTTNTGAATAGTTTTCAAAAGAAATTTAATAGCTCATAGTTATTTAGATGTTAGCAAATGTAGCTCCTGCTACAACGATTGGAAGCTCTCAGGAAAACTTCAGGATATTATAATATCCTGAATATATTCACCCCATAAATTTTTTATAACAAGATTTAAATTACTAAAACCTGTAACTTTTTCTGCAAAGGCTCTAAATCGCTTTGGGGTACATTGCACATGAAGGGGCTGCTACTTTCAAAAACCTTAGTACCTTCTTTCTTCGAAGACTGTCACCTTCATACTCCGACGATAAAAAATAAAAACGAATTATACAGAATATCATACCGTTTTCCAGATAGGAGATGCTAATGCCTGGATCTCTGAGAGCAGGAAAAAAGTAGTTCACGGTAAGTCCATCGACCACTTCTTCTTCCAGTAATATTACTTTTAGATCATTAATAAAACGACGCGATGTTAAAGTATTATTGCCTTGGATGTTATCATTTCCCTGACACATCATACTTTCTTTATTTAGTGAACTATTTACTTCGCTGTCTTCGTCGGGTTGCATCAATCCTAAATCTCCATTTTTCTCAAAAACTGCCTCTTTATTTTCTTCGATAATGAAATTCAATTCTCGGTTACTCATTTCTTGCTCGATTACGCCTAAATCCGAAATCTCTTTTAAAACCGGCCTCTCAGTCTCTTCGATAATATTATTCGATTCTTGACTATTAATTTTTTGCTTGATGGTAATATGTATCTATTATGAAGCTGCCATTCTATCTGCTTTCATTACTAATTTAAATAACCTTAAAACAGGGTATTCGCGAAGACACAAATCGTTCAGGTTATGAACTTTCACACTCAACATCTACAATAGTTACAGAAGTTTTAAAAGCATAAAAACACTTGAATCCATAATTTGTTGAAAACTATTGTTACACTAGTAGTAGTAGTATTGTTAAAGTGCTTCGACAGCTAAGGTCATTTCGCACGTGAGCCCCCGCCGGGAATCGAACCCGGGACCGCTTTCACCAGAGTCGAACGCGTTGCCCACTTGGCTATCTGGGAGCCCTATATTGTTACACTACTTAATGGGGTAATGGGACTGAAATTGAATCTTACCTAACTTCACAAGAGTTGCCTAAAAATCATTGATGTTAGAAAACTGTCACCTTAAATTCTCGTTTTCTATACCCTCGGCACACCCACTATTAGCATAATTGGCTATCCTTTTCACTACTAAATTCCACATGATTAATGACACTCGGTAGGACTAATTCAAATGCTGAAAATGTCAAACGTGTTTGTTTACAACTGTTCTCAGCGCTCCGATAGTGGCTGTTGGTAGAACTTGGCGGAAATGTTACTTCCTCCTTCGCAAGCTCTGCAGGTGTTGTCTCGTCAAGTCATAACAACAGATTTGGTCGAAAACTTGGGACTCAAGAATTGATAACCAACCAATCATATCAGTGTAATATCCATTATCTCCTACTAATTCCTATCACGAATTGAATGCGTTAAGATTAAGTTGCTTCACGGCTGTTCTTTGATGTAAAAATGCTGGAGAGACTTAGAAAATGGCTTACCTATTGGTACTTTCGCTACGAGTTGATCACCTGTATCCATATGTTTGAACCATGGGAAAAGCAGCTGATTAGTATCCTTTATTTCTGCGTATCGTACTTGTTTAATGCCATACTTATTCTATGAGTACTACTTTGGTTTGTCCGAGTACTCGACTGAAGATCAACTTCGCACCTCGCTTTGTTCGTCCTTATTTCTTGCCTGCTAACGTTGTGCAGTCAAATACATCACATGTAGATCAGACTCAAGAAATTAAAATATATAGATAAAGTTTAAGTAATTTACATTAGAGCATCTCGAGGCTGTTTTGATCTTCAGGATAGTTGGCTATTAGAACTCATGGAAAACATTTCCATGGCCCTTATGTTAACTAATTGTGGCTCTAATAAGTAACTGCATGAAATTTTCCTTAATTAATTACCAGATAGTACTATTTTATTCATCTTAGCTCTTGTTACTTATTCATCTTATGTTTATTTACCTCACTATGCTATGTCCTTGTTAGAATATGTAGATATTTTCAAGACTGAACTCACAGCAGACGCGCATGTTAATAAGCCTGCATAACCAGCGAAATCAAGACAAAGTGTTTCCTCTAAAGGTGTTTGGAACGAGTAGCATATTGTGCAAGAATGTTATATTATTGTGATCATCGTGAACATATATTTTTATAAGTATTTTCAAAGAATAGATAAAATGAAAATGATTCTTTGATTTTCTGTTGATAGACTTTACTATTTAGTAATTATATATTATATAGATTATCTTGAAGCAATAATGTGATTATCTGTAATGAAATGTGGCATTTGTATGGGTTTAATTTTCGAGTGCATTATTTCAACTAAAGCCTTTATTGATATTTGGCTTTAAATAGATAGAAAAGATATATTTTATCATTCTGTGAGTTAAAGTTGCCTTCTGAGAAAGCACAATTTGTTAGTAATACATTTTTTATACAAATGCAATTTTGCATGGTGTAATATTGCCTATTTTTAGCATATAGTAAATCCTCATTGGGATGGACAATAGAAATTATATTTCTCTTATGCACTGATGTACTTACAGAATTGTTAATACCAAATGCAAGAAGCTAGCTTTAATATTGAGCAATGTTGAATAAATATTTAAGAATGTGAATTGTAAAAAGAGTAAATAAATTATTGTAATTTTATGGGCTTCTTTCTTTTGACAAGCTTCAAGAAATAAAACATGGTTGAATAGCAGATTTTTCTACTTTGCAGATATTCTTGGCTTCCTATTTACAGACTGTAAATAAGTGATGCAGTTGCATAATCAAATGTCATAGCTTGTTTAAGACCTAAAAGATTATAGATCTTTCACCTAGAAGCAAGTACTTGAGTGTGACAATTTTATGAAAACAACAGATTTTCATCTGACATTAACAGGTTTTAGATCAATCTACTTTCAGTCAAGTATAATAAGGTACCAAAAAACAAATCGAATATGTCTTGAATACTAACACAGTTTTTACTGAATAATTTCAAGTTCAACATTGTTTTATTTTCCCACAATCACAAGCATATCTTACACAATAGTAAAAGGATTATAATGAAAAGCAGTGTTTCTATTATTTTTTTACATATCTCTTGACCATAATTTCAAACCATCATGTGATTTTTTCTCGTCTAAATGGTACACACAAATCATCCAATTTTGCATTTGAAAAACAGATCCAACGTACAAAATACATTTTTATTTACATAAAATCATTACATGCACCAGTCAAAAATCGCTTAATTTCCTCAAAATATTGGTCAGAATTGTAAGACATGCACTTAGGGTGACGAGGCACTGGAATATCACTCCATTAGCTGAATTCTACTGATCTACCTAGTTTAATACCATGACTTGGAATGGGAACGTGTTGTTAGCATGTACGTAAACTGGCAAGATAGAATGAAAGCACTGAGAGAACTAGGAAAAATGCAGCTGATTTAGGTGCATCACACTAATAAGTGTTAAATACTGTTGGTGATGTTCATTTGTTATACTTTCGGCAAGAGATGTATCACTGAGTCTTTTGAATGCAGCTGATGTCTTATTTGAAAACAGAGTAATCTGAACCCCTAAGAAATTAGGCCAACTGAGCAAAATGTCTTTGTATCATTCGTCTGTCAATTTTGAAAGAAGTATTCACCCAAGATGGCTCTTGGATTAGTTCTAAATGGTACACATAGAACTTATAGATATGTTCTACATACTATTCATTTCTTACTTTTAATATAGAGAATGGTTGATGATATTACCATGCACACAATTGTTTTTATCTAACCAGCAGCTTTCTTTTGAGTAGAGGTGTCATGGATAGCATTAGGTGTCAGTGGCTACATTATTGGTCAAATAACAACAGAGCTTAACTATTTGTTGAAATGATCACTTATACAATGCAATGTTAAAAAGCACTAAAAAACAAACTAGTGTCTTCACCCAAAATGTCCAATTATCATAAATTAAAAATTTCACAATTTACACTCTCTGCTAGGTCTGAAATTAGATTATTTACATATATACACTTAGTGTATGACATGTCATGATTGAAAAGCTGAAATAATCTCTTAATAAAATATAATCTTATGCACACACTAATTTACATTGTTAAAAATCTTATGATGCATTACAACCACGCTGGGCAGCATTTCAAGCCTAACTAGAAACTATTTTAATCCCATAGTTAGGCTCAATGTTTGTGGTAGGAACAAAATAAATATAAAGAAACTTATATACAAATAGTTTGGCATTTGCTTACCTAAAAGGAAGCAGACAAAATCATGTTCTGAAATAAAGCAACTGTGTCTATCAGTCTGTGGCACTTCAGAGTATGAAAATATAAGTATTTCCAGTTTCACTTTTAAGAAAGACAGTCTTGTTTGCTTATACATTTATGTATATGCCGTGAATATCCTTTTACACTAACACCAATCATACTAAATAAGTCTAGGTGCAGTACATTTGCACCCGATATCACAATTTAGCATTACATTTTTCCAAATTCTAGAATGCCAATAGCACCAAACAGTATTTTTCTGAGATCTCAATGCTCATCATAACTAAAACTGAACTTCAAATATGCTTATCTTGATGAAGTATCAGCAAGCACAGAAGAACTACAAGTCATCCTGTAAATAAAATATTTCAAAATGTACCAATCAGCCCATTTTTGAGCTTTAGGTCGTTTTAGGTATAATAAAAGTATCTTTTCGATATATAGAGACCAACATTGCACTTTTCCCAAACACTTATTAAAAGAAATTGCTCGGAGGAACACAAAATAGATCAGTTCTCTTGACATTTAAAAAAGGTCTTGAACAGAAATTGGGAATGTAATGAACCTCAGAAACATCCTGTGTAAAAGAACACTGTCATCTCACTGATACACCAATGCATCTCACACAATGACAGTTAGAACATCACCTCTGTCTTGGTGAGGTGTCCTTTGAAGTGGAAGAGATTTTAGGTTCATATGTTTGGCAAAGTCTTTATGCGACGCTGTGTCGCCTACTGGGGGGAGAGTGTTTTTTCTCACATCTGGACTTTGAGCCTTGAAAATCTGGCTCGAAATCCCTTGGGTAGGATTGTCAACTGAAACGGCAGCCTCCGAGATGATCTCCATCATCTCGGTAGAGTCGCCTGGGCTGCCTTTCTGGGGAGATTGAGCCGACACGACCCTCACACTGTCTCTGGAATTAAGACCCAAACCACTTGGTCTAGCCACTGTATTACTGGTGGGGACACCAACAAGCTCCTGGACTTCCATTGGCTTGGGATTTGCATGAATGCTGTTGTAGCCTTGACCTCCTACGGTGCTTACTGTCATTGGAACAACTCCTCCAACTCCAGTTGTGCCTCCCATGCTGGAACCTGGTCCAAGGCTCACATGTTCTCCTCCCCCTCCCATCACAACAGAATTGCTGCCACCACCCATCATTCGAATACTCAGCCTGCTTCCATTGGCTCCCCCATTACCAGTCCCTGTTGTGTTCTCCTCTGCAGGAGTTGCTGAAACCTTCAATGGGTTGGTGTACCTCCTGAGATTCTCTTCATTTTGAAGGTTGTTGGATTTTTCCAGGTCAGTCCCATCGTCATTGCTTCTTGACGTATCTTCTAGCACAGAACAACGTCTCTGGTGCCAGTAGAAGATTATAGCTCCAGTGACCAAAAACAGGATGGCCAGTATGATGCAAATTAGGGCTATCAAGTACCCATTTCCTG